>JAQBSW010008225.1:0-35521 GCA_029291075.1 Eudiplozoon nipponicum | reverse complement strand
AATCCAACTGCGCGGGGCAATTGGGAGTAGTTTTCAACTAGCAATAACCGCGCCTCAGATAGACTTCACTGGCTACGGTACCGCCACTGCGCAAAGACTGACCCACGTAGCCATTAATCGAAAACATGTACCGAGCTTATATCAATAACGTTTAATAACAATTTACATACGATAATCTATAATCTGGAAGAGTAAATCAAATTTCGATTACAAACTAGTTCACGAAATTATACAAAACGTAGATAACCGTTACGCTATGCCGTCACAATTTACGAAAAATTCAAAAATTCATTAAGCTCATCAGTTTTATACAGCATAATCTACTTCAGCTATTTTCAGTAGTAAGTTGACTTTGAGAAAATATATGTTTTATCGTTACTACCAACTCTGCAGGACGCAATTCACCGACTATAACGCATAGTCTGTCGTGTAACAAGTTAATTATTCCCCACTCTTTCATCGCTTCAATTTTATTGTACTCCGTTATTCAGGTAAATGTGCCCTGCCCAACTAGTCAAACATCGACAGACTTGCCACCTATCTGAAAGAAAAATTAAAGTGTTCTATTCCATTTTCAGTATCTATTTAAACAATTTTTTTAAATGTATGGTTTCCTTATAACCAGTTTCAGCTGGCAATAATTATACATTTTGTCACAATTCAAGAAATGCATCGTTTAAAGAAGCTCACGAACATGTTAGGAGGAGTAATATACGTAGTAAAGCCTCTAACTCAGTGCTGCGCAATTATTAACACGCTGATCTGCAAAACTCCATTATGGATTTACCCACTGATCCGGAGTTTGCAATGCTTCTTTGAAAGTTGTAGGCATCGATTTACATTAACATACACCATCTCATGTGCAAGACGCACAATGGAGCCAAAATAAAATATCATGTATTTTCTGTCATGTCACATAATAAGGAAATATAAATAGCGTCTAGAACGTTTTGCTGTTGAACAAAGGGAAGTAGAATCAACTTTCGTAAACTTATTCGTAGCCTTTACCTATTTTTATATTAATGAATTAAAAGTGGAAATTTGGAGACTATGGATTTTGACAGTCCCATTCGCGGATTAATTGTCGCGAAGTTCTGGATTGTGTTTTTTTAGGCATAATATCTTTTTGCAGTAATTTCGCATTCCACAAAATGTGATAATTCTGTGTGAATTTTCTGGTTAAATTTGGAGTGCATTGGTCATCCCAAACAAGTGTCTGACAAAATTCACCAACTGTAAGACGTATTTGGTGAAATAGGAATATAAACATTCCACAGATTTTCACCGCTTCACTGATATTGCATATTTCATTCCAATGGTGTATCTCACCATCTCATATTCCAGAGACACATTGCAGCGAAAATAAGATAAATCCTCTATCTCCTTTTATGCCCCATTATACTCTATATCTATATATTGATTCTAAATGTGTTATGTTGAACACAATATAACTGATTAAAATTTCTTTAAATGATCGACAGCGTCTACATGTTTGTTGACTGATGAGGCACAAGTAAATGAAGTAGAGTTCATAGATTGCGACATATTCTATGACAGAAATAAAATGTCGTGTGTGTCGGAACGATGTAAATTTGACGCCTGCAGTGGACGTATTTTATTGATGAAGCAATTTCACATAGCACAAAATTTGGTGCTTACGCGAAATCTGTCAGTTTGTATTTGAAAATCCGTGATTGTCCCAAATAATTGTCTTTAGCACGGCAGGAACGTGGGCACGCGTGCTTTGAGGTCTGTGACTCTAACCACTGAGCCAGATAATGCGAATGGCTTTTCACCATAAATGGCGAACGGAAAGCTACTTAAGAAGACGAAGAAGCTTAACGCTTTTGCACGTAAACCAAACCACTCACAATTGGAGGCTTCGTGTGGCCTTTGTCCCGTCCATTTATTACACATCAGGTATTGGTTGCATAAAGACACTTTCAACGTTTCTACGCGAGGCTACATTGTGAAGCCTGCCATCTTGAATTGTCGCGACTGACAGCGTTCAACAAGTGAATCTCCTGACGTTTAAGATCACGGTGGCCGTATTTGAGAGCATATGCACGTTTCGTAGTAGCAAAAACAGTGTCATACCATATAAAGCTAAGGTCATGCTAAGATCGCAATGATTCTGCGTACTCGTGTTGATATCCTCAGAAGCACTGTCGTGAAAAATAAGAGAATGGCTTTTCATGGCTACACTGAAGCAGTAATTCATTGGGTTCCGTCAATGAAAGCCGTATAAATTGCATGATTGCGGTAGAACTGTTGAGCATCGTCCGCTTCACTTGTGTAACCAATCCATGAAGGACAAATGCTAGGTTGTGACCGGTTTTATTTTAGTTCACTTTAAGGCCTACACGGCCCGTCAAAAATTGCGCAGTCGAATGTATTTCAATCCAACTGCGCGGGGCAATTGGGAGTAGTTTTCAACTAGCAATAACCGCGCCTCAGATAGACTTCACTGGCTACGGTACCGCCACTGCGCAAAGACTGACCCACGTAGCCATTAATCGAAAACATGTACCGAGCTTATATCAATAACGTTTAATAACAATTTACATACGATAATCTATAATCTGGAAGAGTAAATCAAATTTCGATTACAAACTAGTTCACGAAATTATACAAAACGTAGATAACCGTTACGCTATGCCGTCACAATTTACGAAAAATTCAAAAATTCATTAAGCTCATCAGTTTTATACAGCATAATCTACTTCAGCTATTTTCAGTAGTAAGTTGACTTTGAGAAAATATATGTTTTATCGTTACTACCAACTCTGCAGGACGCAATTCACCGACTATAACGCATAGTCTGTCGTGTAACAAGTTAATTATTCCCCACTCTTTCATCGCTTCAATTTTATTGTACTCCGTTATTCAGGTAAATGTGCCCTGCCCAACTAGTCAAACATCGACAGACTTGCCACCTATCTGAAAGAAAAATTAAAGTGTTCTATTCCATTTTCAGTATCTATTTAAACAATTTTTTTTAAATGTATGGTTTCCTTATAACCAGTTTCAGCTGGCAATAATTATACATTTTGTCACAATTCAAGAAATGCATCGTTTAAAGAAGCTCACGAACATGTTAGGAGGAGTAATATACGTAGTAAAGCCTCTAACTCAGTGCTGCGCAATTATTAACACGCTGATCTGCAAAACTCCATTATGGATTTACCCACTGATCCGGAGTTTGCAATGCTTCTTTGAAAGTTGTAGGCATCGATTTACATTAACATACACCATCTCATGTGCAAGACGCACAATGGAGCCAAAATAAAATATCATGTATTTTCTGTCATGTCACATAATAAGGAAATATAAATAGCGTCTAGAACGTTTTGCTGTTGAACAAAGGGAAGTAGAATCAACTTTCGTAAACTTATTCGTAGCCTTTACCTATTTTTATATTAATGAATTAAAAGTGGAAATTTGGAGACTATGGATTTTGACAGTCCCATTCGCGGATTAATTGTCGCGAAGTTCTGGATTGTGTTAATGTTACGTGTTCATTAGGCATAATATCTTTTTGCAGTAATTTCGCATTCCACAAAATGTGATAATTCTGTGTGAATTTTCTGGTTAAATTTGGAGTGCATTGGTCATCCCAAACAAGTGTCTGACAAAATTCACCAACTGTAAGACGTATTTGGTGAAATAGGAATATAAACATTCCACAGATTTTCACCGCTTCACTGATATTGCATATTTCATTCCAATGGTGTATCTCACCATCTCATATTCCAGAGACACATTGCAGCGAAAATAAGATAAATCCTCTATCTCCTTTTATGCCCCATTATACTCTATATCTATATATTGATTCTAAATGTGTTATGTTGAACACAATATAACTGATTAAAATTTCTTTAAATGATCGACAGCGTCTACATGTTTGTTGACTGATGAGGCACAAGTAAATGAAGTAGAGTTCATAGATTGCGTCAAAAATTGCGCAGTCGAATGTATTTCAATCCAACTGCGCGGGGCAATTGGGAGTAGTTTTCAACTAGCAATAACCGCGCCTCAGATAGACTTCAATGGCTACGGTACCGCCACTGCGCAAAGACTGACACACGTAACCATTAATCAAAAACATGTACCGAGCTTATATCAATATCGTTTAATAAAAATTTTCATATGATAATCTATAATCTGGAAGAGTAAATCAAATTTCGATTACAAACTAGTTCACGAAATTATTCGAAACGTAGATTAACCGTTACGCTATGCCGTCTCAATCTTACGACAAAATTCAAAATTCATTAAGCTCATCAGTTTTATACAGCATAATCTACTTCAGCTATTTTCAGTAGTAAGTTGACTTTGAGAAAATATATGTTTTATCGTTACTACCAACTCTGCAGGACGCAATTCACCGACTATAACGCATAGTCTGTCGTGTAACAAGTTAATTATTCCCCACTCTTTCATCGCTTCAATTTTATTGTACTCCGTTATTCAGGTAAATGTGCCCTGCCCAACTAGTCAAACATCGACAGACTTGCCACCTATCTGAAAGAAAAATTAAAGTGTTCTATTCCATTTTCAGTATCTATTTAAACAATTTTTAAAAATTAAACGAACATTGGTTGCGCGGGTGGTGATAACAATTATTATAATCAAGGTTGCGGTCTTGATATAAACACCTGACCCATTAATTACTTACATATGTCAGTATAAACTAAGAATTGTATAGTGTAGAAAAGGCAATTCGTCCAGTAGACCGGTTTCGTCCTTATTGGGAACTCATCAAGTACTGGCCAGAATTTGCCGCGGACAGGATACGAACCTGGGCACGTCTGCTTCGGAATCTGGTGCTCTAACCACTGAGCTATCCTGCCGCACACTACACTACACACAATTTTCAGTTATATACTAACTAATGTAACTTGGTTAGTCAATTTTTCCTTTAGGTGGAGCTCATATGGCATCCATTTAGACCCAAAGTTCCAACTAACCATGCCCAATCTGTCATTACTGAACAGACACCACATTACATGGGGAAATGGTATTGAAATGAACATTTATATAATTAAACGAACATTGGTTGCGCGGGTGGTGATAACAATTATTATAATCAAGGTTGCGGTCTTGATATAAACACCTGACCCATTAATTACTTACATATGTCAGTATAAACTAAGAATTGTATAGTGTAGAAAAGGCAATTTATCCTTTTATGCCCCATTATACTCTATATCTATATATTGATTCTAAATGTGTTATGTTGAACACAATATAACTGATTAAAATTTCTTTAAATGATCGACAGCGTCTACATGTTTGTTGACTGATGAGGCACAAGTAAATGAAGTAGAGTTCATAGATTGCGACATATTCTATGACAGAAATAAAATGTCGTGTGTGTCGGAACGATGTAAATTTGACGCCTGCAGTGGACGTATTTTATTGATGAAGCAATTTCACAAAGCACAAAATTTGGTGCTTACGCGAGATCTGTCATTTCTATGAGCTGAAGGCCTATCCAGCAAAGCAGTGTATATAATTTTGATAAAAATTTATTAATACAAATTTGAATTAGAAAGGAATTAATCTTTCAAATACCATTTAAATTGATTTATAATCTAGTTTGCGAAATATTTCGAAGCATGCTGAAGTAGTGTGTCACTATTTTAAATTCAATCAGCATGATATACTTGAGTATATTGGCAATGACTTAAAGCAATGAAATGTTAATAGCTGGTCTTGTTTACTATGCAGGTTATTTGATTTGCAAATAGTAGAAATTATAAATCGAAGTTGGGCGGCAGGTAAGCATCCACTCTTAAACTGTTAATTATTACTTTACCGTCTGTCATACTGAGGACACCATAATTGGCGTTTTTTCATGGTTACGTTTTGCATTTGTTGGCGTCATGTGAAATTTCACTCGCGTATGATAAATTTATGTGCAATAAGAGTGACTTGCAGTTTGTATGAAGTTATCTGCTTCGCTGACCACGAAAATTGTAAAATCAAATAAACATAGTACTTACGCATAAAAAATTCTGCCAAATATTTTTCTATACGGTGAAAAACAAGATTGGCTATCTTTCTGCCTACGTTTGCTTAATATTATAGCTATACGAACTTGCTTCAATAAAAAAATCGAACGTTACGCATCAGTTAAGAAACGGCTAAATGTATTCAGCTAGTTTAGATAGATATTCAACTGCAATTTGGAAGTGACCAAATCTGAAAAACAGTTAATTTTCGTGACTGCATAAAAATTGTGCAGCCGCAATTTCTAGTCAAATACAATGTATGCCAGACTACTAGAGGTGAGAGCCCATATTTAGCATTGCATTCCGTATACACGCATGACGGATTGATCCTCGTTGGTGAGTTTGCCGCCGTGCTCCGATGACGTTCATAGAGGATCGAAATGCACTAGTACGTGTGACTGAAGTTTTGCTATGTTGTGCTATTGGTCAGATAAAACTGGATTGATACCTTTCTCATACTCGCAAACTTGATGTATTGAATAGTTATCGTCATCCACACAATCATTTACTTCGTAATAGTATAACATACAAACGTCTGGCGAAAGCAGCAACCAAAAATACGCTTTTCATTGCATGGAAGTTGTTCAGTCGCAATTCCAATCAAGCATAATGAGTATAACACTCCTAGCGATGAGAAATACAATTTTGTTTTTCCATAATTTATGTATACATGAATGTTTTACTATGGTTAGTTAAAGAAAATAAAGTTGGCATTAGTAACAAGTTAAGCCTTCTGATCTTAATGACTATCGCTTTTAATCAAAGTTGAGATCTTGTTATTAACACCTGACCCATTATGAACATACATTTCTCAGTATAAACTAGGGATTGTATAGTGTGGAAAAGGCAATTAATCTAGTAGACCGTTTTTGTCCTTATTGGGAACTAATCACATACTGTCCAAAATTTTCTGCGGACAGGGTGGAACCTGTGCGCGTCCGCTTCGGAATCTGGTGCTCTAACCACTGAGCCACCCTGACACGCACTAAACAATTTTCAGTTATATACTAACTAATGCTTCTTGGTTAGACTTTCCTCTAGATATAATATATATATATATATATATATATATATATATATATATATATATATATATATATATATATATAGTACTCCATTAACCTAAAGTTCAACTATCCACCCCATTCTGTCATAATAGAACAGATACTACGTTACGTGGGGAAGTGGGATTGAAATGAAAGTTTAGATAAATTAATGAACATTGATTGCGTGGGTGGTGCAAAAAATATTTATAATAAAGATTTTGATGTTAATATAAACACCTGACCCATTATGTACATACATTTGTCAGTATAATCTAAGATTGTATAGTGTAGAAAAGGCAATTCATCCAGTAGACCTGTTTCGTCCAATATTGGGAACTCATCACGTACTGGCCAGAATTTGACGCGGACAGGGCGAAACTGGGCACGTCTGCTTCGGAATCAGGTGTTATTATTACTGAGCCACCCTGCATCACACTAGACACAATTATTATTCATAAACTAACTAATGTTTCCTGGTTAGCCTTTCCTTTAGGTAGATCAGACAACACGTTACATGGGGAATTGGTATTAAATTAAATAATTATATAACTGAACTAACATTGGTGCGCGAAGGTGATAACAATTATTTTTAATCATGCTTGCAAACCTGATACAAACGCCTAACCCATAATGTACAGACATTTGTCAATATAAACGAAGTATTGTTTAGTGTGGAAAGGCAAATCATACAGTAGACCGGATTCGTCTTTAATTGGCATCATCACGTACTGTCCATAATTTTCCGCGGACAGGGCTCAAACTGTGCACGTCCGCTTCGGAATCTGGTGCTCTAAACACTGAGCCACCCTGCCACACTTATATACTAACTAATGTTTCTTGGTTAGCCTTTCCTTTGGGTAGAGCCTATATAGCGTCCCTTTAGCCATAAAGTTACAGCTATCCATTCCAAATATGTTATTATAGATTAATTACCGCGTTACATGGGGAAGTGGTACTGAATTTAACACTTATATAACTAAACGAAAATTGGTTGAGCGGGCGTTGATAATAACTACTTTTAATGAAGTACGAGATATTGATCATCATCAGAGTACGACGGCAAACTGACTATCGAGGATCAAACCGCATTGAATATATATGGAAATCAAATTTAGATGTGCGGCTCTCACCTCTAGCAGTCTCGCATAAATTGAACTTGACAGGAAATGTCGGTTGCACAATTTCTATGCAGTCACGAGCATAAACTGTTTGTAGCTTTCGCCACATATAAATATATAGGCATTACAATTTAACAATAATTGTTTGCGCGGGTGGTGGTAACAATTCTATAAATCAAGTTTGCAAGCTTGAAGTAAACACCAATCCCATCGACGACTGGTTAAATACAATGGGATTGGTGTTTGCTTCAAAAGTTCGCAAACTTGATTTAAATATGTACCACCATGTGTTAAACTACTGTCATGTTGCTGCTGCATCTAGTCCAGACTGCTTCAATTTGTTTCAATGCTATTGGTTGGATGAAACGAAACGCGTCAGTGCGTTGCGGCTGGCGGTAGTTTTGTTATGTTGTTCGACGACTGGTTAAATACAATGGGATTGGTGTTTACTTCAAGCTCGCAAACTTGATTTATAGAATATAGCTAAACTACCGCCAGTCGCAACGCACTCGTCGAACAACATAACAAAACTACCACCAGTCGCAACGCACGTTATGTTATGTTTTTCGACGACTGGTTAAATACATTGGGATTGGTGTTTAATTCAAGCTTGCAAACACCCGCGCAATCAATTATTGTTTAATTTGTTACTCGTTGGCGAGTTTGCCGCTGTGCTATGTTGAAGAGCTTGGCAGGACAAAAATGTTCATGTAACAGATGGAAATTCTAGAATATTGTGCGATTGGCCAATTAAAAAATGGTTTCGGCTAACGTTCAGTTTCTTATCTCAAGCGTAATAGTTGTTATCATAATTCGATCAATTAATAGTTGTTTAATTGAACAGTGCATACCACGCCTGCTTACTTGCAGAAACGTATTTTTCATGATTGACTGAATAAAGCGTAATGGAAACTTCATTAATGTCAAATAGAAAATGAAACTACTTGACGCAATAGACGTATTTCTAATTTTCCATTCATTATTAATAGTTGCTTTATATTCATCAGTCTGTTTAACGTAGTCTTGTTTTGATGAGCACAAGAATTTGAAATGAATAATTGCGTGTCTGTAACGAAAGATTATCTAAGTTTCCGTACCATTTAAATGAAATTTAGATCGCGCTAACATCAAATGCGCAACCATTAAATGAAAATGGTTATCCACTCTCACGCTGTCAATAATCGATTAATTGAACAAAGAATTCCAGTGCTGAATATATGCAAAATCCTATTTTTTGTGATTTTATGGCGAAAATGAAATCGAACTTCCTGTCAGATAAAGTTTAATTGAAAATACTTGGCGCCAGGTCCGCAATTCTAATTACTCATTATTTTTAATTGTTGCACTGATCCAATCGGTCTGTTTTCCGTTGTTCTATACTGATCATGATGATGATGCTGCTGCTGCTGCTGCTGATGATGATGATGATGATGATGATGGAAAATTGACGTGAATTAGTTCGCGTTATTGATGATAAATTAACTATATTTCGAAAAGGTATATACAACTGGGATGATGCTATTATCTCATGCACAAAAAGGATGTAAATTACTATTATCACCAATCGCGTTACCAATAATTGCTTAACCGAATAATTTATATCAGTAGAGAACATCGACAAAAAAGGTTTTATTGGGATTGCCAAGAGAAAGCAAATTTGAAAATTCAGTGAGGTAAACTGTTAATGGAACTACTTGGCGCTTGAGCCAAATTTCTAATTTTTCATTCCTTATTAATTGGTGATTTTTGTTCGACAATCATTTTACTGACGCGCAGTTCTGATGGCCATGGGAAATCGTTTCGAATTGGTATGTTCTACTGGCTATAATGTTGATATGTTGCAGCAGTTTTAATATCGAATGCACTAGCATGACGTACACCAATGATTTTATAATTCGCGCAATCTATAATTTCTTAATAGAATAAACGATTTTGTTTCATTTTCGCGAACGGTTTGAAAATGGCTTCTACCACATAATCTATTGACATTGAGAAAATATTTCATGAACTCAAAGGATCACCAAGAAACTTGCCCATTTAGGCCAAGGAAATGAGATCGAAAATGAGTAAAATGGAATTAATTTTGATTGAGATTAATTTTGATTTATCCCAAAGCACGGATTATCGATCTCCTTGTCCACATGGGTGAACTAGAAGCTGAGTTAGATGAAAATATGAAAATAATAATGATCGATTTGCAACCGTGGGTACAGCTTGCTGAAGTTGCCAGAGACTAAATTACTCCGAAAGACACTTGCAAATAAGCTGAAGTTATATTAAAATTCCCGTCTAGCACAGTATAAGCATGGAATTCGAAATAAGATAAACTAATCTTATTTAATTTGTATGGGAACGCTGCTACCGAAGCTGTTGACGTAATGAATGGAACTCTAAAATGCTACTCTGATGGAAGGAAGTCCGAATAACCAAGGCCTGTGGTTACCAAGCTTTTGAAGAGACTTTCTAGGTAGGGCAAACTTTTGCTCAGAAGAAAATTAGCTGTTTCAAGGAGCAGTTTATATCAAGATCGCAAACTTGATTGGAGTATATAATTAAACGAACATTGGTTGCGCGGGTGGTGATAACAATTATTATAATCAAGGTTACGGTCTTGATATAAACACCTGACCCATTAATTATTTATATATGTCAGTATAAACTAAGAATTGTATAGTGTAGAAAAGGCAATTCATCCAGTAGATCGGTTTCGTCCTTATTGGGAACTCATCATGTACTGGCCAGAATTTGCCGCGGACAGGACTCGAACCTGGGCACGTCTGCTTCGGAACCTGGTGCTCTAACCACTGAGCCATCCTGCCGCACACTACACTACATACAATTTTCAGTTATATACTAACTAATGTAACTTGGTTAGTATATAACCGAAATTAATGTGCAGTTTAGTGTGCGGCAGGATGGCTCGGTAACAGCTGAACGATACCAGGTCAAATCTATCCGCAGCAATATTATTATGAGATTCTAGAACAACTAGTGAATTACTATAAAATTCTTACTTTATACGGCTGTATATATCTTATGGGTCAGTGCTATCAAAAACACAGCAGATTATAATAATTGATTGGAGTAATTGTATGCCGCTAGAAACCTGTGTTCGTTAAATTATATGAATAGTTCATTTCAATACTGTGTGTAGTGTGTGGCAAGGTGACTTAGTGGTTAGAGCATCAGATTACGAAGCAAACGTGCTTAGGTTCGAGCCCTGTCCGCGGATTATTCTGGTCAGTACATGATGAGTTTTCCATAAAAACGGACTAGTTCCACTGGATTAATAGCCTTTTCTACACCATAAAATTCTTAGTTTTTACTGACATATGTAAGTAATTAATGTGTCAGGTGTTTATATCAAGATCGTAATCTTGATTATATGGCAGCTATTTCAAAGGACAGTGTAACAGTAACTTATCAGTTTAAAAAATATGTTTGGTCACAAATTCAAACAAAATAATTATAATGAACCCGATCAGTTTGAGCCAATAGTTAAAATCCCGCATTTAGATATGCAATGTGATAATTATTCATTATTTTGACGCAAATTTTGGAAGTATAAAGAACAAAATATTTAAGGTGAGTAATTTTATGACGAAATCAACATGACACTATATTTTTCGTTACCTAAAGATAGTTAGCTGTGCAACTGAGGTGGAGTTGTTCTTATTCATGTTAAATATATGTCCCATAAAAAGTGTTGCATACTATTGGAAATAATGTTCTTGTTGATTTTGTATCTATTCAAATTTATAATTTGGTCCTAATGGAGGCTTACATTTCCTCATATATCAGGTTAAATTTTGGTACACATTTACCCATTCCTTCCTATCTATATTCGAAAACCATAGTTATATTCAAGTTTTGTTTATAATTTGCCGTGGGCAGTACCTGAAGAATTCTAAGTAAGAACGAAACAGGTCTACTGGATGAATGCCATTTCCACATTATACAAATCTTTGTTTATACTAACTAATGTGTACATACAATGGGTTTGGTTTTAATATCAAAACAGTCACCATGAATAAAATAGTTGTTATCACCGCCCGCGCAATCAATGGTCTTTTAATTACAGAAATGTTCAATTCAATACCATTGGCCCAGGAAGCGTGGTGTTTCCCTAATTAAAACAGATTGGAGTTGTCTTGTTGGAAATTTAAGTTTGAAGAAATGCCATGCAGGCTCCACCTGAAGGAAAGGCCTACCAAATTACATTAGTTAGTATAAAACTGAAGTTTGTGTATAGCGCGCGGCACTGTGGTTCAGTGGTTAGAGTCAGAAACTCCGATGCAGAAATGTTCAATTTTGAATCATGTCTGCGGCATATTCTGGTCATTACTTGAAGAGCTCCCAACAAGGACGGAACAAGTCTACTGGATAAATTTCCTTTTCCACTTTATTCAAACCTTGGTTTATACTGACAAATGTATTTATATAATGGGACTGATATTTATAAGAAGATCGAAAACTTGTTTTAGCTGAATGTTTCCACCGCTCGTTCAACAAATTTCCATTCAACCATATGAAGTTTAGAAACTTCATGACTGTAAATTAATCCATCTGTTCTCCAACCATGATCGAACGCAAGTGATAAAATAACCACCAAATGGTGGAAATCCTTCGAAAAAATCGATGAGGTTGCTAAATACTTAAAATATTTAGACCCTAAACAAATTATTATTGTTAGGTGGAAAAAATCTGTGTACCCATCTATGTACCATCACAAATACAAGTGCTTAAGTTGATTGCTTCCAGCGTCGATTGGGAGAATTTTCGTAAAGTTATGCAATGCTATTGACTATGACTGGCTCTATTATTTTGACACTAATGCTTTCGTTGATTCAGTATTCGTTTTACTAAATAGTTAATTTCACGTCTGCTGATGATATACAAAAAAATCGATATGGGACTATGCAAATAAAGAATTAAACGCGACAATATGGTGAAATATAGTATAGTTGAATGTATTGAAGACTAAGATAGGAAATTATTTAAATCAAGTTTGCGAGGTTGAAGTAAGCACCAATCCCATTGTATTTAACCAGTCGTCGAACAAAATAGCAAAACTACCGTCAGCCACACGTATGGATGTGTTTCCACCTTCCATGTTCATCATCTGAGTATGACGGCAAACTGACTAGCAAGTATCAAAACAAAATGCAAATATATATACATGGCAACAAATATTAAATTTGCGGCTCTCAATTCTAGTAGTCTCGCATACATAGTTCTTGACTGGAAATGTCGGCTGCAATATATCTATGCAGCCAGGAACATTAACGTTATTGCAGCTCTCACACACACAAACACACACATATATTATATATATATATATATATATATATATATATAACTATATATACAAAATTCTTTAAATCAAGTTTGCGAGCTTGAAGTAAACACCGATCTAATTTTTTAACCAGTCATCTAAAGGCGTAGCAAAAATGTTTGTTGAGATTGTTATATATATATATATATATATATATATATATATATATATATATATATATATATAATTAGTGAAAGTGCAAAGGGTAATGTTCGTGACTGCCTAGAAATTTTGCAGACGATATTTCAATCAAATATAATGTTTTTAACAAGTCGTCGAACAACATTCGAAGTATTATTATCAATTCATAAGAGATCCGTAATGAATATACTACTCAAGCATAAATATTGTCCTGGACCAGTTTATAAACTATTGAGTGATTACTACAAGTAAAAAGAGAGCGAGAGAAATCCTGATTTTAGCTAGTGATACAACTGTTCTTTAAATCAAGTTTGCGAGCTTGAAGTAAACACGAATCCCATTGTATTTAACCAGTCATCGAACAACATAAGAAAACTACCGCCAGCCGCAACGCACTTTTATGTTGTTCGATGACTGGTTAAATGCAATGGGATCGGTGTTTACTTCAAGCTCGCAAACTTGATTTAAAGAATTGTTACCACCACCCGCGCAATCAATCATTGTTAAATTGTATTGCCTATATATGTATATGTGGCGAAAGCTGCAAACAGTTAATGTCCGTGACTGCATAGAAATTTTGCAGCCGACATTTCCTGTCAAGTTCAATTTATGCGAGACTGCTAGAGGTGCGAGCCGCATATCTAAATTTGATTTCCATATATATTCAATGCGGTTTGATCCTCGATAGTCAGTTTACCGTCGTTCTCTGATGATGATCATGGAAGGTCGAAACGCGTCAGTGTGTTGAGGCTGGCGGTAGTTTTGTTATGTTGTTCGACGATTGGTTAAATACAATGGGATTGATGTATATTTCAAGCTCGCAAACTTGATTTAAAGAATTGTTACCACCACCCGCGCAATCATTTATTGTTTATTTATTATTAGGTACGTAATATTAAATATTCAATGGCACATAAGTTCTTTTCAACGAAGAATATGCAACAAAAGGACTTGACGAATTTGTGAACATCAATTTACCCTTCCTTCTTTCGTTTATTTTGTATATAAATCGATTATATATATATATATATATAAATATATATATATATATAAAGATAATTCGTATTGATTTGACAGTTTTTTGCTGATTAGAGCTTTGACGGTTACTGTGTGTTACGGAGAACTAATCTATATGAAGTTGTAAATTGGGCTTTAAGCACCTAGTATCAAAGTTGTTCAAATTTGACCATAATGATAAACCAAAGTTAGCATGAACGAAAAATATAATCACATGTGTACATACGTCTCGTGCCTACGGGTGACTCATCAATAGGAGCCGGTAGTATGCCCTAAACACACCAAGTTTTTGGCGAAGGAATGTGGGATAATCACACGATAAAATCTCATATACGAATGTGTAAACAAGGAGTCGTGGAGCTAGCTTCATATAAAGTCTTCGAAAATGTGACTTCAAAGCCAACTCATTAAATATAATATATACTGAACCCGTAAAGTTTACCGAAAATTTGATAGCCGACTCGATACCTAGTGTCAGTGATTTGGTTGCCGAGTTGGTATATAGTACCAACACTAAAGTTGCCCAGGTGGAACATCGTGCCAAGACAATTGACTTCAAGATATACTAAATTGCACCAAAATTGAGAATTACAACTACTTCTCAACACTCTTAGCTCGAAAAAATCTTGAATCGTTTTCATTTTCAGGTACAATTATTTTATTTGGCTTTGATTGATGGGTTCTCACTGGTCCCTTCCATTTGTAACCGTCCATCAGCTGCTTGGCTGAAAATAAGGTTGGAACCAGAATTTACGAATATTTTCAGAATTCTTGGGACTTCATTTCCAGTCCCATATTCACGATTGACACCAAACTCCTCATTCAAGACAGATCTATTTATATTTATTTTATTCCTAAAATATTATTTATTGTCAGCCCTGATTTCCGGTTTTCGTATCTATTCTCTTATACCCACATGTATTCACATAATTATTCCCATCACCCCCACACACACAACCACCTATACACACATGTGTATTCCAATCTAAAGTGACACATATAGAACAACTACAAGCAAACTATATGGATTGACATACACGCCTATCCATGATGTCTCGATTTTGTAATTAATCTTCTTGACGCGTAGAAGGATCAAAATTTTTTTGACTTTTTTAATAATAATGCAGTAATACACAAATTCCCGGTTTACTTAATATCATCCTGTGTGCAATAGGCTAAAGTGAGATAAGGAGATTCTTTAAACTGTTGAAAGAATGTAGTATTATTCTTATGCTTGGAAAAAATCGAATACGGAGCCTACACTAACGAATGTTATCTCAACTAAATATACGTTTCCTATATAAGTTTTTTGTTTCATTTAAATATCTATGTCAAAACCATATACATTTATGTACATATCCTAAATTACTTGAAAGCAATAAATAGGTTTCCTACGAATCACCTTGGTTCTATAATATATTAGCAATATTTTTTTAAATTTTTTATTATTTAAATTTTATTATTTACTTATATTTATTTATACCAAAATCTTATATATAAATATCTTTATTATATCCATGCCCTTTTAATTAACACAGTATTCTTATAATTAGGAAAACCTTTAAAATAACAAAGTGGATAAAGGCCATTTATTTCGTAATTCCTAATCATCTCTTATACAAATCCTTACATATTTAGCATTTTGGGTTGTCAATTGGTTATGTTATCGATGACATCTGACTCGTTATTACTGCTGTTTCTTGTTTTTGACTAGTAGGTGAGTGTGTATGCGTTTGTGTTTGTGTTGTGTATATGTGTTTGCATGTAAAGGTCATTCTCGCAGTATTGCGAAGTGATGTCTGAGATCTTGTCATTATTGTTTTGATCACTTGAGAGTTAGCCATTTGTGCAAATTGTTCACTGTTATCTATACAAGTGCTATTTTTCCCAGTATAGTTGATCGTTTCACCCCGCTGCTCAAGGGTGCTATTTTCGCTTGGTAACAACGCTAATGTTGATTGTCGTGTTAAACGCTCACACTGTTTGGATACTTCTGTCATCGTATGCGCCTCTGTTATCTCAACTTCACCTTGTTGCCTCGTATGCGCCTCTGTTATCTAAACTTCACCTTGTTGCCAATCCGATTGTACGTTTGTTGATTCTAGTCGAGGGCCTGTTGGTTCTTGGCTGGATACTAGTAGATTGTTGTTGAATTTTGTTATCCTTGGCCAGTCGATAAGGATATCATGTTGATGAAACTTTTGAATGTTAAGGTCGGGTGCTTGTTGTTTTATGTAAAGTGCTTCGTAGATGAATAATAATTTTTCGGATTTTGCTTTATGTAGAATTGTGAAATAGGTCGAATTGACAGGGTGCCCCGTTGCCAATATATGATCGGAAATAGCTGATTTTCCTGACGGTGCCAAGCCTTTGTTGATAAATTTCTGTGGCAAATGTTGCTGGATTCTGCTTATCAATTGCTTCTTCGTACGTCCGATATATGTGCTACCGCACATACATGAAAATGTATAGACTATGAATGATTTGGAGAGAAGTGGCAATTGATCTTTGGCATCCAACCTCATGATTCTCTGTGTACTGAATTTCATATTAACTTTAACATTGGGAAAGTTGTCCTTAGTTATTCTATTCAGCCGCCGTGCAATTATTGAGGCTGGTATGTCGCCTCTAAATGGTAAGTTTAGGAAAACCTGCTTGTCGGTGTCCTCTCTAGTACGAATTTGCCGTGGTCTAATGTTGACATCAATGAACCGCTCTGGGTAGTTGTTCATTAGCAAAATATTCCTGAGGTAGCCCAGTTCTTCCTCAATCTTGTGTTCAGAGCAGATCTTCTTGATTCTGTTCGCTAGGTTGTTTACTAAGTTTCTTTTGTGGGATTTTGGCACACTACTGTTGTAATGAATGTATTGTCCAGTGAAAGTGGATTTTCTATGTATGGCCAGAGTCAAATCTCCGTTTGCTTCTCGAGTGAGTTTGATGTCAAGGAATGGGAAACTGTCGTCTTTCTCTACTTCGAGTGTGAATTTGATGTCTGGATCGACTCCATTTGCTTGTTTGAGGATTTCGGAAGGGTCTGCTACTTCTGAGATGAACAACAAGATATCATCTACATACCTTTTGTAGAATGCGCACTGGTCAATTATACCTTTCAGACTCGTTTTTTCCAGGTGATACATGTAAACATCTGCCAGGAGGGGTGCGATGCAGCTTCCCATAGCTACACCATTGATCTGGCGGTAGTATATACGTTCGAAAGTAAATTGCACGTTTTTAGTACATGCTAATATGAGGTCTTTGATGTCATTGGTGTCTATAGGGAAGTCAAAAATCTCATTTTTGATGAGGTCACACAAGATCTCCGTTGTCTTATCCAGTGGTATGTTTGTAAATAAGGATGAGACGTCAAGCGAAACCATCTTATCTGTAGGATGTTCTTCCCCTTCAATTCATTTGCTAGTTCGAAATAGTCCTTGATAGTGTTAGTGTTTATGATGCTCCGTATTGGTTCAAGTAGTTTGCAGAGAAACTTGGCTGGTTTATGTTGTGGAGCGTTGATCATTGACATAATGGGCCGCATCGAAGGAGCTCCTGAGGCTGTCACGGCTTTATGAGTTTTTGGTTTGCCGTACAATCTTGCGGTGTTTGTTCCGACTGGTTTTGCTTTTTGGATGTCTTCTGTGAGTTTTGATCTAATCTCGGAGTCAGCCATCGATGTTAGCACATGTTTTTCCATCTTTTTCAAAATTTTATTAATTCTTGATTCGATGTTCGTTGAATCATCTTTCTGTTTGATGTCATGCTTAAATTTGGATGGATCATTTATTATATCGTTCATGGCCTTCTTGTAAGCGTCCGCCTCAAGTATCACAATTCCTGATCCTTTGTCGGGTGTGGCAAGTCGTATGGATTTGTCTGATTGGAGTTTTCTGAGTTCGTCTATGTGCTGTTTTGTGATGATTTGGCTGCCTTTGAATTCCTTCTTGTATTGTTCTAGTGCGCTTACTATCTCAGCTTTCAGTCCTTGTCCATTGAATGCATGTGGGGCGGTGTCTTTCGTTAAGTCATTGTAGAAATTTTCCGATCCAGCCTGAATGTCAATAATGTCCCGTTCACTTAGATTTTTCTTGACTACGCAGAATTTTGCTCCTAAGGAGAGTAATTCTTTCTGGTGTTTTGACAAGATCACTTTTGAATAATTGTGAATAAAAGCGTCTGGGTTGGTAGGAAATTTTGATTGCGTAGGAAATTTGTCCAGGTCTCTCGTGAGGTTCTTGGTTTGTTTTTCCGTTGTTATTTTCATCAGTGTTTCTATCTTCTTTGTGAAAGCGGTGTATTCGCCGTCGTTCAGTCTTGCAATTCGACAACCCAGTGATTGAATGATGCTCTCGGCGTCTTGCAGTTTTGATTGGTTGTCCTCGATACCATTAAGCAATAAGCGACTTATAAGTTTATTCGTCGGTTTTTGGTTATTTCTTCTGCATTGCTTGAGGAATCGTTTTGGCACAACATCTGATTCTAAACACGATTTGAAGAACTTAATCCTTTCTAGAAGTTTGGCACACGTACAGTTGGCTGCAATATAAGTGTTTAGCTCCTTACGGGTAAAAGGCTGACCCCGCTCTTTGATAATCTTTATTATATCCATGCCCTTTTAATTAACACAGTATTCTTATAATTAGGAAAACAACACAAATAACAAAGTGGATAAGGCCATTTATTTCGTGAATATATATAAATATCTATTTATTTATACGTCTAAACATTATATCTCATGCATATATAGATAATCAAATAATAAATTATGTGGGTCAGTGATATTACTTACAATGGATCTTAAATACATATAAATTTTCACTGATAGGGCTAGGAATAAAGAAATTCAAAAGGTTAGACTAAGACATGAGAAGAAACTAGCAAATCTGTGAATTTATAGGCCTCATAGAAATATTTTAAAGGACTCTGCCGTGTGAAAACGAGTAATTTATTTATTGTTTCTAGATTATACATTAAATAACTCTCATCACTTTACTGAGATTAGTAGTAAATATTAATTATTAGAGAATGATAACCTGGCAAGCCTGGGTGTGGTATCGATGTATACTAACATACCGGTGTAGGTTGCATTAGAGTGTGTCCAACGTTGTTTAACGCAATACCTTGAAATATTAGATGATAGTAAAATGATGTTAAGGATAATTATGGACATGTTTAAAATTTGTATGTTCTCTACATACTTTATATTTAGAAAATTAATTCTACCTACATGTTAAAGATGTTCCTATGGGAAAATCATTATCGGTCCCAGTAGCTAATGTTTACGTTCATTAGTCCTCTCTCCTGTTCAGATCTCCTCTCAAACGAAAATTTTATTTAAGATTTTAAGATAACTATGAACTTGAGATAGTAAGCATACGATTTAGTATGCAATTCGAGAGACTCAGTGAATGTAACTCTATACTCCGAAGTAAATATGCACCGGTTCGTGTCACGACTGAACTTGAAAATGATTCCAATATTGACGAAATCTGTCTACTAGCTCAAATGCCTTTCCTACCTGATGTAATGTATAGTTTATACTGCCAAAATAAATGAATATGAAAATTTACTTTTAATGATATATATATATATATATATATATATATATATATATATATATATATATATATATGAAAACAAACATTATTAAATGGAATAACATTTATTAACAAATCTTATTTCTACCAGTATTTACAACCATTATTCCTGGATTCCTTAGTACTCTTTGTTTATTATATATATACATGTATGTATATATATATATATATATGTATATATATATATATATATATATATATATATATATATATTGAGGAAAATTTTGAATATTGAGGCCAGGAGTTTGTTGTTTTATGTAAAGAGATTCAGAATTATGGAATAATATTTCATATTTTGCTCTATGTAGAATTGAGAAATTGGCCAAATTTTCTGTATTCCCCGTTTCCAATATATGATCGGCAATAGCTGATTTTCCTGACAGTGTTACCCTTTTTTAATCAATTTCTGCGGTAAATGTGGCTGGATTCTGTTGATCAAATGCTTATTCGTACGTCCAATTTATGTGCTACCGCACATACATGAGAATTTGTAGACCATAAATGATTTGGGGAGAATTGAAAATTGATCTTTGTCATCCAACCTCATGATTCTCTGTGTGCTCAATGTGATAATTACTTAAACATTGAGGAAAATCTCCTTAGTTATTCTATTTGGCCGCCGTGCATTTATTGAGGCAGGTACGTCTCGTTCTAAATTGTAGGTTCTCGAGAACCTGCTTGACGGTATCCTATCTAGTGCGAATCTGACGTGGTCAGATGTTGACATCAATGAACCGCTCTGGATAGTTGTTCATTAGAAAAATTATTCTCAGGTAGCCTAGTTCTTCCTCGATCTTGTTTTCAGAGCAAATCTTTCGAATTGTGTTTGCTAGGTTGTTGACTATGTTTCGTTTTGTGGGATTTTGTCTCACTGCTATTATAATGAATGTATTGCCCGGTGAAAGAGAATTTCCTATGTATTGCTAGTGTCAAATCATCATTTTCTTCTCGAGTGAATGATTTAAAATGTTTCAAGTACTGAAATGTAATCTGTTCAAGTGCTGTGTTATCCATTCACATTGCACGAACACAACATTTGAATGTTCACCGATATCTTTATATGGGTCATTGTTGATCGATTTAAATACTTCGGGCCATCCGAGTATGCAAAACATGTCACTTTTTTCCATTTATATATTCTTATACAGGTTGACTGTTTTTTACGTACGTATATTCTGTGACTATAAAGTAAAGCCTTTCTGTTGATAGTATCACGAGTCCTTTCATATCGAGTTTATTCATACTTTGGCGTTATTGCATGTTACTAACAGGCGCACATTAGGACATAGCAAAAAATAATGTGAATATTTTGAACCTAGGTAACTTATTAATTCTATGTGATAGATTCATTATTTTTCGGTGGACGTAACTATGTTAGAATTTGAAAAAAAATTGTACTTTTCGTTCAATAAATGACATCAATTCTACGTTCAAAAACTTGGTGAGTCGTATGCAGCACTCTGGTTTCATCACTACCTGTTTTACCACGCAATTTAATACCACAATTTCATTCTAAGAAATTCAAAATGACGGTTTATGCGTTGGTGGTCAACGTTGAATAGCCCTGGGACATGTTTAAATCAGCCAGAGATAAGTCGCCAGAATAATGGATTAATGCAGTAAATAGTCATAGCACATTTGCTCCAGAGTTAAAGGCCTTGCAATCCAAGATGTCTAATGCGATACCTCACCCGATGAATATAGTTCATAACGTCCGTACAAATGATCTCTGCTCGACTTCACATCGTCCGTACGAAAAGATTTACAAACTAGGACACAGAATGCGTGTAACACTTTCTTCGCCCGCTCGGCATCCTTCAGTGTCTACTACTGACACATGGTGAAGCAATCGTTGAACATTCGTACACGCTGTCAGAAGGGATATGCAAAAATTCCCCAGACGGGAATCCATGTTTACTTCCCAAACGGCTAAAAGGTAGATTGCTCAATAATGGCGGCAGAAGAAAAATAAACATTCAGAGGTAGTAAGGTGTCCGCATAGTTCGTCTTTGACTCAACAAAGAGAATCATTGATGGTCGTTACTGATTCGCATTCACGTTTTGCGTTTTTTGTATATGCTGTTGTAGCATCTTGTGGCAAAATTAAAGCCGCCAGTGGTCCGTCATTAAGGACACGTAATCTAACATATATAAGAGACTCCTTTGGTTACGATGTTTATTTCCGTGGATGTTTGTTATAGCGGATTTGACATATTGCATATTGGAGGTACATTTTCTCAAAAAAACATGAACTTGACACAGAAACTCTGAAAGAATTTTGATCGAACCTTTCACGAAAATAGCTGTGCATGCCTTTACCTGCTGTGACGAAAGTCTCATTATTGCACTCATCAGCTATAATTCCTTTGAATCTGCTTGTCCTAACATACGTGAACATGTTCAGTGTTTTGCTCAAAATCTTCGATCCCAATAACACGACCAGATTAACAAACCGTCCATGCCTAATAAAATCGGTATACTGGTCTTTAACAAAATAAGACTTTTTGGCAAGAAAAACTAAGAACGGCAAAACCTAAAGTCAATATCGTGATTGGAGAAGGCATATTTATCAAAATTCAAGTCCGTGGGTATCGGCTACTCATATGCTAATTAAACAATCATTGGTTGCGCGTGTGGTGGTAATAATTACTTAATTTACGTTGCGAACTTGAAGAAAACACCAATCCCACTGTATTGAACCAGTCGTTGAGCAACAAAGAAAAACTACGTCCAGTCGCACGCACTGACGTGCTTAGAACTTACGTGAGCATCATCAGAGTTCGACGACAAACAGAATAGAGAGGTACAAATCGCAATCATATGCTAACCAAAGAAAATTTCGGCTACTTTAGATTATGTGGTTCTTATCGTGCACTTAAACATGCTATTATTCATGATTGGTATTCAATCAATGATGCGAAGGATATCATGGATTTTGCCGTTCAGCGAAACTGGTTCAAAAATCCGCCCATCAATCACAGTGAAATCTATTAGATTAAGTGAGCGTTGCAAACACGGATGTCATAACGCTATTTAATTTATGTAAATATACCAGAAGTTTAAAAAATTTACGAATGAGGTCATGGAGGAATTCCCTGTTAGATTCTCTTACATTGATGTCGTTATTATCGCCTCTGATGGTTTAGAACACCATCTGCGAAATATCACGGAGACCTTGACTCAAATTGTCAATTGTGGTCTGGTTTTAAACATGGAGAAATGTAAGTTGGCCAAAAGCAGGTGAATTTCCTTGGGTACTCGATTAACAACAGCGCCATCAGTACATTGGAATATAATGTTCACTCAATAAACTATTTCTGAGACTGCAGATCATCAAAGAATTGCGTCGCTATTTGCATGTGAAATGGCTGTTGATTATTCATCCATATGATGGTACAACAACAGGCGAGTCTGATCTGACATGTCCAAGCATCGAAATCGTTCAAATTCAAAACGCTAAAGCCTTGGGACAATTCAGATCAGCCTTTGTATGAAAATATTAAAAACCTGCTGGCGAAAAACACAAATCTGAACGTCATTAAAACGAATGCACCATTGCTACTCTCCACAAATGCATCTAAAATGGCTCTTTGTGTTACACTGGAACAATCAATTAAAGGTAATGGCGGCCAGTAACATTCTACTCAAGGAAATTGAAGCCGGCAGAAAATCGATATTCAGCAAAAGATTCACTTCTGAAATTCTTGCGTTAATCATTATGCCAGACCATTTACGTGAAGTTCAACCATGCAGCCTCGGTGCAGGAGCCTTGAGAAACATCTCCTAATTACTTCCAAAGAGTAATCTGTGAAATGATTCATTTAAGCCAGTTCAAATTTACAATCAGTCATGTAAATGGAAGAGAGATTGTGGCGGAAGATGGTTTATCTCGCATTGAATTAAACAAAATCATCTATCAATGTTCGAAACAGTCAGTATGGCAAATTATTAAAACGAAAAAGGTGACTGAAATCACAAAATTCCTAGATCGATTCACTAATTTGCAAGTCTGACGAATTGAGGCCATTTCACATAATGTTGAAAAAGTCTCATTTTTATCGAATTTGGCCCCAACTTGGCTGTGATCGTCTGGTATGGATGATACCAGGTCTATGCTTTAACTAAATCTCTCCTGGTCAACTATCAGATGTTATCTAAAAGTCTGGGTTCAAGATTTTCTTCTACACCAATTATTCAAAATATTCCACCATAAGCACTCCGAATTTGGAAATTTTAAGTAACCCACCGGCAGTTTAACGTTTAATTATGTTGACATCATCCTCTTGCATATTTCACGTGGCATCCATTTTTACATGAAAATTATTAATCGTCATACTATATGGCTAGAAATAATTCCCTTAACTATTTAATGCGCAGAGATTATTACCTACACGATAGTTTTTTATTTGGTGGCCAGATTTGGTGTTCCAGACGCCATAATATCTGGTCAAGGTGCAAATATCATGACACAAAATTTCCAATAAAGCTTAGGATGCTTGTAGGTGGATGTGAGAAGAAAAACGACGTTCAACCCAAAAAAGCAGCGGTCTGATGGAACTAGGTATGCGCTCTCGATATCGTAATAGAATTAAAAAACCAGTTGCGCAAGTCTATAATAGCTCACAATTAGCTCAAATTCCTGCACTATTGATGAGTGGTCCTGAGATAAATTGTGACACATTAGCGATGGCTGTCAATTCGAAATTTAAAAGTGTTCTGAACAGTCTTGGACTGAAACCGTCTGCCGAACACCACCCTTCGATATTTGTTCAAAAAATAAAAGGACACGTGCCAGGAAATTCATGATTTAGGAATATTGATGTTCGTGACAGCCCAGAAATTTTGCAGCCAACATTTTAGTCATGTTCAATGTGTGCAACACAATTAGATTTATGAACCACATATAAAAATTTGCTTTCAATATTTATATACATTGAGGTTTAATACTCACCGGTCAGTTTTCCGTCGTGCTTTGATGATGACCTTGGAAATTTGAAATGCACCAGGTAGTGTAACGACGGTGATTTTGTTATGTTTTGTGACTGGTTAAATACAATGGGATTGATGTTTGTATATATCTTGCAAAATTGTTTTAAAGAATTGTTATCACCACCCGCGTAATAACTATTTTATTCATTGTTTAATTTATAAATCTTGTAGGAAAAGCTACAAAAATTTAATGTCCAGGTCGGAACAGAAATGATGCGGCCGACATTTCTGTCAAGTTAAATGTTTGCTAGACTAATGGACACGAGAGCCTCATATTCATTTCTATATCGATTGCGGTTTGATCCTCGCCCCACAATTTGTCGTTTTGCTCTGACGAAAGTCATGGAAGGCCGAAATGCAACAGTTCGTGTGACTGAAGATAGTTAGGCTATTCTGCGCGACTGATTAAATATATTGAAATCAGTTTTGTGTAAAGCTCGCAAACTTGATTGGATGATAATGTGAAATTATGTTTGTTTAATAGCTAATAAGATACTTGCTTGTGTGTCACGTATGATTGATTTCATTTTTTAAAGTTTGGTAGTTATTTCTGTCAAAAGTACGCACTATCGTGGTAAAATTATCTCTGCCTAAATATTTATTCTTATGCCTCATATGCTTCGAGTGTTTTCTGGCGGTGCCTGAACAATTGAAAATATGTTTGATGCCTAATTTTAAAACGATTACAAATATCTGAGTCTTATAAAACATTAACCATGTACCGTACTGATATAATTAATGAGGTCAAATAAAAACGAAATGACTGAAACATAAGCAAATTTATTTAATAATCACGTATTCGATGATGAGTATATTAGAAATTGTTTAATTGGTGCGTAAATTGCAAAAAAACAATACGAATATTGCTACCGACACTCAAGTCATCTACTGCTAATAATGAAAGAAATCACGTCTCACCTATTAAATCGCCAATCATGAATTTCAATTAGATCTCGTTTAATCACCCTTACACGGGATTTTTTTAATTAAAAAACGAAATTACAAATCGTCGACAAGTGTCATTTTCCGCGAGCTTGCAATATCGTGGAATTGCTTGCATATTACATATATTTTTCAAATTGAATCTTGCGAAATGCATTGCTTACTAGCAATAATAATATTTTTATACCTAAAACATTATCAGATCAAAAATATGCATAACTTAAAATTCGTGGAACAAATTTAATAAGCTCAACTATCGTTGCCAAACGACCGTTCTGGTTCAGTGCTAATGGATTTGATGTATTATGTTCATTTCACGAAAAAATGAAGTAGGCCTTGCTTTATTTTTTTCGTGAAATGCAACTGATGAAGACCTACGGTAAGGTAGGTCGAAATATCTTGCCAAAAGCACGAAACGAATGTGCATGAGATTATACTTTCCGTTCATGCTGCCTTTCGTTTATCCTTGTGGTTGCAACTGAACTAATTTGTTACTAGGTTCGCAAAACCTAATACATACTTGCATATATATTAGTTCTTCGCAACAAACAGTATTTAACTGTAATATATTGAATTGAATGATGTCATTCTTACCGCGAAATGTGATAACTGATATCGATGAAGGCCAGAGTGTATGGTTTAACTGGAGTAACAGGTGTTCGGAAATTGTTGTAATTCTCAATTTGGGTGAACTTCAGCATAAATTTATATCCATCAGGTTGGTATCATGTACCGACTCGGAAATCATAGTGTTAGTATCTGGTACTCATCGATTTCAAAAAATGTATCAGTTACTAACACAATAGCCATAGTGTTAGTATCCTTTACAGACTCAGTATATATATTATATAGTGTGAGTTAGCATTGAAGTCGTATTGTCGTTGACTTTAGATTATGTTAGCTTCACTATTACAGGTTTACACATTCGTCTAGGAGATTGTACCGTCCTATTATTCCACATTCTTCTACCAAATATATATAGTGGTTAAAGGGCGTAATACCGGCTCCTACTGATGAGTCGCCAGTAAGCACGAAGCGAATGTGCATGAGATTATACTTTGCGTTCATGCTGCCTTTGGTTTATCCTTCTGGTCACAACTGAACTAATTTGTTACTAGGTTTGCAAAGATATATTATATTATCAAATTTCAATTACACAATTGGCAAAATTTTAACAAGCAATCCCCACGTATTTTTACATTTTTACTTAACATTGTTACATATTATAATTTTGGTTCTGCGTTTTTCTTCGGAAGATAAAATGCTATGATAAGCCAAAAAATTAAAATTAATAATGCAGAAAATTCACATAATTAAAACATTAAAAATGACACTGATAATGTGAAGGCTGACGCAATTAATATGTGGAACCCAAATCCATTGTAAAAACAATCTAGCATCCTTGTCTGTGAAATTTCAACATTATTCACCATAACCTGTTCATGATTCCACTCATAAATGTCAAAGGATTTTCCACAACTTTGTTAGCGTAAATCAAATCTGTACATCGGTTCATCTTTTAGTATGCAATTTGTTGACATGTCAACAGTCCATTTTCTTAATTAATAATTGATGGAATTTCAAAATATTTTTTCAGAGATAGATAAGCAGATATGAAACAAAATACTAGCGCTTTATTGCAACACTTTAAGCTTCATCGTAAACTAATGTGTCAATTTACCACTGCGCAATGTGCTTACCAAAATCTTGCTTAAATTTCATACAATGTGTTATTTAATTAATATACATACTATCAAATCAAAAACCGTTTTTTTAGTCTATCAATTTATTTGTCTTCCGTTGAAAATTTGTAAATGTTATGAAAAACTGTGTATCATGGATCTAAGTTACCATACCATTTTGAGCAAAGTAAACGTAGATTGCCTTCATGAGGTGTTTTTTTTCATTCTACTCAAATTATTGTTGCACAAGGGCAACCCCATAACGAGGAACACATAAAATCATGAATTTAACTCTAACCTCCAGAAATTTTGAAAGCATTTAGATAATTTGATGTTGAATCGCGTCGGCACGTACGATTGACATTTGTTGTATTGCTTCAGATACACACCGTATAATATTGAATGTTAAATGTTTCCCGCGAATTGGCAGCAAATTAACATGATATTACCATAATGAAACTAACCTGGATGTTTGCTGAGTTGAAAGCAATCAAAGGAAAGTTTGCTGTGTAAATATAGAAAATTGCACTGTCTTTCGCCGAAGGCTGCAACTTGTATAACAAAATATCGTCAGATGACATGGCTTAGGTAGGAAGAGATTTTAAATTAGTTGGTTAATTCATTGACAGATAAATAGGTAAATACACGTATATTAATCCTTCATTGATTTCGCGATTGATTGAAAAAAAGAATAAATTTTTCCGGAGTTTAATTTGTGTTGATGACCCATATTATTTAACATAAAGTGGTTTATTTAATCACTTTCCTCTTTTTAAGTGCAAAAACCGTCATTAAACAAATTTATTTAGATTAAAAAGGATAAACACGTGTGTTGTATGCAAAAAGGTTACTTTACTCTCCATGAGAGGATTTCACTGTTTTTTTACTTATTGGGAACTCGTCAAGTATGTCCAATGAATGTACCGCGATGGAAGCTCGAATCGGGGCAAATTTTCTTCTGAGTCTAGCATTCATAACAGTTCTTCATTTCAGACAAATATCAAAATTTGCCTTTAGTAATCCTATCCTTCAATTGGATTTCATTTGACATCTCTTGAAATTTGAATTTCTGACTAGTCACCACTTATATTTTATTATAGAAAAGGCAAAATCTACCTTGGAGAGTTATACTGAATTGAAGTTTAATTTCATGATTTTGAATTTTATATATGTACTGTAAATTCTAAATTTTTTTCTCACTAATTTTTGTGCCGACAAAAGTTCATCTGAAAGGAATAGTCACTACACGTACCTTCTGATGACCTCCGTCATTTTCGAACGAAATAGTCAAATTATCAAACACTGATTATTCTTTGATTAATATGAACAGTTTAGATCAAACGAGCGTAATTGAAATAAAGACAAATTTGATGTTTTAATTAGTAGCAAATTATAAATGTACAACAGCTACAAAATTCAATGATAGGAACTGTTTCGCCAGGAATCAATTTTATTACAATATATTAAAACGTGTTTGTGTGAGCTTTTGTTGGATATTTTGCATTATGTATATGATGGTTTGATTCTCGTTAATTAATTAGCTGTTCATACTTATCAATAATTTTTATTTCTCTAGTTTTTTTGTGTTTTAAACTTATTTAAACTAGGCATTTTACATTTTGCAAGTGTGTTAGCTATATCTAATTAACATGCATGAATAACTGTGCGATTGAAAAGTTGATTAGGCATTGGTTGTTGCTTACTTTTTGGCATAACTTGTGCACAACACTTGCAACAAAAAAATCTAACATACTTGCATATATATTAGTTCTTCGCAACAAACAGTATTTAACTGTAATCTATGGTTTTTTTGCAAATTGCAATGTACTTTTTATCACAGACGAAGAGAGTTGGCAACGGAAGTCTGCCATTACAAACTTAAATAATGCAAAACTTTGTTCCTTGTAATAGACCTTTATGATAGAGGCTGGTCTTCTGAATAAAACTGTACTAATAAAAATAGATTAATGATTTGACAATAGAACTTCGTCTAAGTTGGAGTGACTATTGCAGTCCGCATTTTTGAAACGCTTCAATGAGATTTTTGGGATCTAAAATTGTTACAGGTTAACAGTAAATATATTTGGAATTACAACGTGATCCTGTAGGTATGTAAGGAAAATGGAAGTTACCATCATATCAAATTATATTTAGATATTCTTGGATGTGGAGATCTAGTCTGTATGAAATATGTGGTAGGTCAGTTCTAAGGCAACATGAGTAGGTGCAAACTAAACATTTTATTTAGTTTTCCGCATCCAAGGGTATCAAAATAATCTAAGTTTTGTCGCATAAGATAATGATTACAAAGAAATTTTGTTAACTGACATTAACCGAGGTCACAGTATGTGGCTTGTGCTTGATTAGGATGTGTTTCGAATTATTTAAATCAAGGTTGCCCTCATGATAAAACACCTGGCCTATTATGTAAATAAATTTGACGGTATATAATGTATAATGTATATAATGTATAATGTCGAAAAGGCAATTCATCAAGTAGACCGGTTTCGTCTATATTGGGGACTCATCACTTTATGTCCAGAATTTGCGGCGAACGGGGCTCAAATCTATACACGTATGCTTTGGAGTCTGTTGCTATAACCAATGAGCTACTATGCCGCACACTACATACAATTTTCAATTATACTCTAACATTTACTTTTAGGTGGATCTCAATTGACATCAATTTCGACACAATGTTTCAACTAAACATCCAAAATCCGTCATTATTTGAACAGATACCACACTACATCGAGAGGGAATAATGAAATGAACGTGTATATAATTAAACAAACATTGGATGTGCGGGCGGTGGTCACAATAACTTTCAATCAAGGTTTCGATCTTGATACATACACTAAAACCCATTATATGCATACACTTGTCAGTGTAAACTATGTATTGTATAGTGTGGAAAAGGCAATTCATCAAGGATACTGGTTTCGTCCTTATTGTAAATTCATTACGTACTGCCCAGAATTTGCCGTGGACAGGGCTCGAATCTGGGCATGTTTGATGCGAAAGCATGTGCTGTAACCACCCTGCCACACACTACACACAAATTTCAGTTATATACTAACTAATGTAACTTGATTAGTCGTTTTGTTTTAGGTGGAGCTCATGTGGCATCCATTTAGAGACAAAGTTCTTACTAACCATCGCAAATCTCTCTTTATTGAAAAGACAGCACACTACATGGGGAAATGGTATTTAAATGAACATTTATATAATTAAACAAACATTGTGTCAGCGGGCGGTGGAAAAAATTATCCAAGATTGCGAGCTTTATGTTAACACCTGATTCTTTATATACATGTATTTTCCAGAACAACCAAGCATTGTATAGCGTAAAATATACCATTCATCCATTACACCAGTTTCGTCATTACTGGCTCACACCTGGGCACATCTGCTACGGAATCTGTTGCTCTAACCACTGAGCCATATTGCCCCAAAACTCATAACAACATATTCCGTAGCATACGTGCCCAGGTTCGAAATTATTAAATAATTAGTTTATATAGACAGATGTATGTACTTAATGGGACATATGTTTATAACAAGATGGCACTTTTTATTTAAATAATTGCCATTACTGCCTGCGCAAACAACGTTCATTTAGTTCTATAAATATATTTCGAATTTAAATACTCCTTTTATCGATGAATTGTAAATTTTCCTCAAAATAACTTCTTTAACACCATATACAGTAACTATACATGTTGTAAATAATGAAGAAGCTTCGACGTATTGTTCAGAATATCTTGAATTGAAGGTGACTCTATTAATGCTGAAGACAGCATAGATATACAAGATTGCTCTGCCGAATTGCCCCACTTTTCCTAGTTAACTTTTGAATTGGTTTTCGGCGTTGTGTTGACTCCTTTTGACAGGTCGCTTGCAAGAACAAAATTCTTGACTTTATATAGGTTGAATAAAACTGATAGTTTCATGGCATTGTACTGAATAATAAATTGATTCATATTTGAAGAATTAATGTGAAACAATCCAGTTTCCCTTCAAATTAGCGGCAGTTTGAATTTATTATTTACAACTACTCCTCTTTCGTTAAAATAATTTGTTCCAACACTCAATTAAATAGACAAATTAAATTTCAGCAAGACCTGCTAACTGTTTTCGTCTTGGATCTACGCGTATTATAGTCACTAAACGTTTAAATCCCTACTAAAAATGTATACAGTGCATAAACGAAAGGCTATTTATGTTCATAAATGTAAACTATTTTTGCTTTATTATGCTTTATTTTATTATTTTACTTCTTCATTTCATTTAACTTAGGTAACAAATATTACTTGAGCAAAACTTTATTCATAGATCCTTCGGCTTGTTTTTTCTTCGACTTTGTTTAGCGGTTTGCAATTTAATCTCTTCTGATTTAGTTTCCTTACAGTTAGTTCTTCATGTTCTGTAAAACCTTCTGATTTTGACGGTAAACTTGCTTGGTTTTTTTACCACCTACACGTCACTTGAATTGTTTATGAGTTACACATTTCTAAAAGACATATATTCGTATACTTTTTCAGTGTTTCATGTCTATCGTGTATACATAAATGCCCTATTTTGTGTATGCATATAATTTTGTGCAATTAAACATATACAGGCTTTTAAGAAAGCAACAATAATTTACGCTTCCTATTCAAGTATTTTTATGCATCGAACTAAATTTCAAACAATTTCCCAAATAAATATGCTTCTCTTTTACTTGTGATAATTAAATCATCCATTTCATACACCTCTTTTACAAAACACGCGCTACTGCTGACCAATATCTCCACCAAAATCTGACATTGGTTGCATTGCTTCCCTATTTGGAAGCGATTTCAATAAATCGATGTAGTCTACTAAGGTGAAAGCGAAACAAAATATGTTCCTGCACTGGAATTAACATAGGGTTTAAAAAGCGCCATGTTAGATTCTGCAATTCTTTAAATCAAGTTTTCACGCTTGATGTAAACACCAATCCCTTTGTATTTAACCAGTTGTCGAACAACATAACAAAATTACCGCCAAACGCAACGCACTGACGCATTTAGACCTTCCATAATCATCATCAAAGTACGACGGCAAACTAATTAGTGGGGATCAATCCGCATTGCATATATATGAAAATCAAAATGAGATATCTATCTTTTTCCTTTTTAATGGACTATTTTGTCTGTTCAAGTAAAACAATTTTTTTGGTTTGTTCCTTTAGTGAATCATTGGATAAGATAGAGCGAAATCACTTTTGTGTAATTTTAAAAGTCACATTGTGTAATAGGTGCTTAGTGAACTTGAAGTAGAAGTGTCCTAAAAGGTTTTTAGTTAAATTTGATAAAATTTCGAAAGACAACTGATTGCAAAATTACAGTATTGATTTCTATGCATTGGTGAATATGAAGAGATGGACGCATAAGGATAATTGAGGTTGGGTATATACACCATTTTGAAGTAAACTTCTTGTTAAATAGTAAAATTTGCTACTGATTATAAAAATAAAGGTAATTAATTGCTGCCAGAATTGACAACAATAAACAATTACCGTCTTAACGATTACAATTTAGATTAATTATACGCGGGTTGGAGCGCAGTGGAATATTTGTTGTCGTTTTTAATATTTAAATGCCGACAACATTACTAACCTAGCTAAACCAACTTTTTGTTTATCAAAATCCCAAGCAAATATTATAAATTTTGATATTTCATTTTGGTCTGAAATAGTGTTTGACTTGAGCTGCAGTCTAGCAAGAAAGAACACAATTTATACTGAATACTTCTAGCAGGTCAATTTCATCGTAGCTTTGAGACAAATCATCCTAGTTTTGATGCAGTGGTTTCCATTACTACCATATGAGTAACCTAGACTTGGAATGCAAGTTGAAAATCAACCAGAGATAACATATATCTACATACATTGCAAAGTATAATAAAATAAGTTAATTTGATTTATCCAAGGTGTTGCCCAGTGAACTAATTTTATCATCCGGTTATTTTCAAATTAACTCACTAGAAAGCAAGTATAATTTGCCACCTAAAAATGTTCCGCTACAGAGTTTTATGCACCTCAAGCATTTTGTTTTTTTATAAGGAGTGGTTACGAGAGAAATGCAAGATATTGTACGCCAAACTTATATAGAAAAATGCCATTGTGCATATTTAAGTTCAAAGTATACTGCGAACAAGTTTTCCGCTTAACTAACACATTTGAGAAACAGGAAAGAATTGACGCTTAATACTCGACTTGACAATCGATAGTTTCTACGTAAGTTAAGTTAGAAAATATGACAAAATTAAGAAAATGTAACTCGAGATATACCATTTGCATAGCACAACAGAAGAAATTTCATTGTTATGCACTATCGCGCACGCAAATTTTGTAGAATTTCTGCAACCGATATATGCAGACAAGCATAATTTATGCGAAGCTGTCACAGCTGAAAACTGAATCTCTGTTTTTCCATACCTTGTATACGTCTTTCCGTTTGATTCTCAAAAAAGCACTGCGCCGTCCTGCTCTAAGGATGATCAAGGAATATGAAACCACGTCAGTCCACGTGACTGACTGTGGGTACACCATGTTTCGTGACAGTTTGAAATGGAGATCGGCCTTTAACACAATTGTTTAAATCAAGTTTGTGAGCTTGAAGTAAACATCAACCACATTGTGTCTAACCCGTCGTTGAACAAAATAGCAACAATTCCGCCAGTAGCACACATGTTTTGCTAAGCTTTTCGACGACTGGTTAAATACAATAGGATTTGTGATTACGTCAAACTCGCAAACTTGGTTAAAATAATTGCTAAAACCACCCACGCAACCATTGATTGCTTAGTTTTAACACAATTGTTCAAACCTAATTTAGCAAATTGTTTCCTCCATTCACGCATTACGCATTTAACCTGCTATTCTTAGTTGCTAAACTTTTTTACTGGTAAAATGCAAAGCTTATTGATTATTAATTAAATTGAGGTTTCAGTAGTGGACAATTGTATGACCGTGCACATAAAATTTTTATCGATTATCGAAAACTATTAGTGTACATTTGACTCAAGTGAACGCACACCATAGCACAACTTACATATTTCACACGAACTGACGATTACTAGACTCCAATGGTTTTTTCAATATTACCTTATAAATTGTCAATTATTATAGTCAAGATTTGTTCTTCCGAATCGAATACGACCTTTTTATAACTCGAATTTATATCTATATTCTAGATTATTCTAAACATAATACAATTAGCGAGCGTTTATGCGTTTATGCAGTACAAGGAAATCATGTTTATCCTTTTAACTACTGTGCAGGACTGACACACATCAAAATTAATGCATAAAGGGGCAGGGGATTATGCCGATCTCAACATGCTTGCCAAACGGTTTCGTTATCTAGAAGAATTACTCGTCCACAAACAAGTAGTTATCCAATTACGTTAGATATTTCAATTTATTGTTCTTTAACATCTCATTCTAATTATTATGAAAATTTATCAAAATGTGTTCCATTATAATCTTATTCTACAAGAAAATTTTTACAACATTTTTGATTTAACTAAGTTCTTTTAGAATGCGAGATCTTATAATATTCATAGTGCCCTTCAAATATGCAAAGATAAAAAGAACTTTAATCAGGATGGAGC
>JAQBSW010008224.1:0-35524 GCA_029291075.1 Eudiplozoon nipponicum | reverse complement strand
GTGTGATGCAGTTTATTAATGACAATTCTGCTCATATACGAGTAATTTTCATACACTTACATCGTTAGCTCAGAATCAACAATGAGTTATCTCGCAATTTTACTACCATCAATTTGTATTTAACTAGTCATTGAAAAACATAGCGAAGTACGTGTGACTAAAAGCAGTCTCGTTGTTGTCCGACGACTGGTTAAATACAGTGAGATCAGTGTTTACCTCAAGTTCGCAAACTTGATTTAAAGACGGATAAACTTTGTTCATTTTTGCAACTTTATAATACATTCTGGTTTTAGGCGTCGAAGTAGACAAGAGCTTACAACAAAGATGAAACCGGTTGCTGGAGAAATTTCCTTTTCGGTATTATACAATGATTAGTTAATACTGACATATTTATATATGTATATAATAGGACTGATGTCCATATAGAGCTCGCAAACTTGATTTAACCAAAGTGATGTTTTGTACATTTACATTTTGTTAAAATATTCTCTTAATAACTGTACTCCGCCATGTCATAATAGGTAAGTCGACATTGACTACGCTGATGATATCGTATTATTATCAGGCCGCTTTGGGTAAAATATCAAACGTTTTCACCACTCGTTATGAAATTTGAATCCTCAGAATGTAAGATACTATTTCATGGTCACCCATCGATTACTTGATCTCTGCGCAAGATCTAGCGTAGTCTTTTCTAACCAACGCCACTTATGGCTAAAGCAGAATATATAGTATTGTGTATATGTTGGTGAGACTTTAGCCTTAAGAGTTAAAGATCGTGGACGCCTACAGGCATTTGATCCCGTTAGTCTAAGAGTTATAGCTAATACGTGATATCAACTAAGAATAATCAACGCTGGTGTCGACAAATTCTTTCGTTTCCAATAACGAGTTCTAAAAAGGCAAGCATACAAGGCTATATTAATTGCGCTGGCTTGGTCACGTTTTATTTACGCGTGCAATCCGATTGCCCATCAAAGCGGTGTTGTTTCAGGTCGTGAAAGATCGGCGCAAGGCCAGGAAAGCTTTTAGCATTGTAAAAAGAATTGAAGTCAATCCCAATCAAATTGGGTATTATAGGAACAAATCGTAGATCATGATGGAGTCCAGGTGTTCATCATAGTTCTTTGTCTTAAACCCTGCGAGTTTTAGCATCAAATCTTGGTCAGTGACGACCTTGTTGGAAATTTCCAGTAGGGCAATATTCCTAATATATCTGTACTACTTTTTGTGGGCGAAATCAACTGCGATGTTTGATCTTATTAATGAAGTTTACTGGGCCTAAGTTATGTGTTGTGTCGAGGTCAAAATGGCATTGTTTAAGTATTGTCTAGGTAAGTCTCTCCAATCAGACTAAATCCTTATTCTTCATCATTTCTTTAAATTATTCTATTTTTTCTATTAAAATACTTGTGCATTGGCGTTTGGGCTAATAATAATTATTAATCACCACTAGCACACACGCTCATCCCGAGGCGAAACCAATGGGAGATCACATATAGGTAACTAATCTTCACATGTCGTTTGTACTAGATTCATAGTAGAAAATGTGTTTAATACAGGACCAAAACATTGCATCCCCTTCAAAAATTACACGTTTTTGGCGTTTTAGCAGTGCCATTTGCCAACGGATTACAGGCGCCAACAGATTTTTAAACTCAACTTCTCTATAACTTCCAAAATCTCCTCAATTCAATGAATGTAGCACGTAATACATAGTTCAACTTAACGACACTTAAAATAAGTTAGTTTTCATAGCTCCTTCTCTTGATGAGTTGGCAACTACATGTAGCCTCATATGTGTAAAAATAATTGCAATCTATGGATAGAATTGGAGATATAGAAGTACACACACAACCTTTTTTCCCGAATGAGTGGAAGTGTTGTCATGATAGCAAGCAACTCGGCGGATAACACAATTACTCCAGTCAACGACCGTTGTAGATTTCACTGTCTCTTACGTGTCCTGTTCGTCGTTCTAATTAGGCAAAATGGATGAATGACTGGTCCACAGAAAAAGTAGAACAGTTCTATGGTGACTGCAAAAATTTATATCAATTAGGCCGCACTGTATCCTTACTAAATAAAATATAATAAGTTGGAATAAGTCAGGGAATCCAGCGGCTCTATTAAGAAGTCCGTGTTACTTTGTCGCATGGCCGAAGCATTTAATGGAGTCTACTTCGTGGTAGATCCGGATCCAATGTTATGTTGTTTTTTGTTTCAAAAGCGGACATAGCCTACGCGTTCAACCAATATAAGTATTCATTAAATAGCAAAAGGAGCTTATCCTGAAAAAGTCAGCATTTTTATATTAACTACTACCCGCGCGGACTAATTTTTAGCACTGGAGATATAAAACTTCACTACCACGCGACTCACATTTTCAAAACCTTTATAGAAATTCACATTACATTATAATACATGGAGTATTCTGGATGCTGAAAGCATGTACATTTATTAGTTTAAAAAAATAGAGTATAAAATTTATAAAAATATAAATGTAATTTATACACAGGAATAAATTAATGTGTTCTATCTGATTTAAGGAAGACGTTCAAATTTTCCGTCCTGAAAGCTTCATTAATTTTGGTGCAGCCTGCATTTCGAGCGGAGTTGCTTTCCTACATAAATAAATAAATAATTTAAATATGAATTTAAATTTTTTGCATGAAAACACGATTAGTCAAGGTTACATTTAAAAATGTTAAGAACGTTGCTACTAGCCAACTAGAGTAATTATTTGCAATACCCTATATGAATTGCATAATCTTCATAATAATTTTGATAATCACTGTATCAACATTACAACAGTCTAAAGAACAGTACAGAATGAAATAATGCTATTTGGATACACACACAAAGCACTCGCACAAAGCGGGCCAAACCACTAAGAAAGGTGACATCGAAAATGCAGCTTCGTTTTAACATTCGCCAAATATGCAATTGTGACTTAGGTGCTGCGCACCTAGTAACAAATTAGTTCAAATATTAACTGAAGGATTAACCCAAGACAGCATGAACGGAACGTATAATCTCGTGCACATTAGTTTCGTGTTTACTGGCGACTCATCAGTAGGAGCCGGTATTACGCTCTTTACACACTATATATTTGGGGCCTGCAGTACATAAGTCATACAATGAGGGCGAAACGGCTATGGAATAATGGATCAATTTGTGGTGGTTCAACAGGCGTTGAAGCTCTCTGCGGCAGTATATTAATTGATCTTGACTATGCAGAAGAATTTTTATCCTTATTCGACAACTGATTTACCTACAAAGTCACCTTGAATAGATTAGAGATCTTTATTCCACCTATTGATATGAAACTCGACCATTTAATGTAAAATACCTTTAAAAGAGCACTTACTACACATTTCAACTTCGCGGCTTCGTACTGACAGGTCTACTTATCTTGGTGTTTGTATCAATAACTCGGATAATACGAGTGACGAACGGTGAAAGCTAGAGTAACTTTCTTCAGTCCAATCCACTTATTGAGAGACACGAATACTTCACTCTGCTTTAAAGATAGTGTCTGCAATGCATCATCATTATTGTTCTCATACCATAGTGATACATCGCCATTTAGAGTTGATGATTTTAGCGGATTACAGGCATTCGAACAGCGTTGTTTGAGCAAAATAGTACATTTAGGTTACCAAAAACGAATAATAAACGCTGATATTCATAGAGGCATTTTATAAACAAATAAGTACTAATTATTAGACAAGCAAATATGGCTAAATCACCTGCATTGGATCGATCACGTTTTACGCATGAATTCAAATTTGATTGATCAGTAGGGAATTATCTTTCAGCCACCGCTAGAGTGGCGTAAGTAACAAGGTGTACAGATTTTTACATGGTAGAGACATTGTAACTTAAATAAAATTTGTTATTAGTAGATCCTCTCGTCTTCCAGGATTGGGTCCACGTGCGAACCATAGTTATTAGCTGAAGTCTCTGCTCGATATTCATCGAGTCGAGCTTAGTGGCTACGTTGTAGAGTTCCAGTAGAATCATATTATTTTTTTCTTAGTTTGGCAGCTAACTGCGTGGTTTCGTTAATTATAATGTGATACAGTGATAACGGACTTGGTCATAAAGGTGTTGTAAAGATACCTAGGTTGCCTCGCTTATGTGTGTTATCTAGGTAAAAATCTCCGTCTGAGCCAGATCCTCTCCTTCATAAATCACTCTCTAGTAATGTTTTTTATTTAAATTATTATTTTGTTAATTTGTTTGAAAATGATTTTTTTTGTATCTTTTTCTTTCCTGTTTACCTCATGATTATATGGCAGTGAAGCATTAGTTAATGTCGGCTGTTATATTGCTGTCTATGTTCATGATGATGATCAAATACACCGTACGCTTTAATGGGTGAAAATCAGCGGAAGCCTATGTGGAGAGGACTGGTTACCTCTGCTCCATCGAAAAAGCTTATCTGGATCTCACCGTGTGAGAGACATAGTTCTCCGATTATGAACGTGCATCTTTAACAAGTTATTCAAGCAGGAACCATTACAAAATACGTGAATCCACTATGGCGAAAAAATCTTGCTTGAATTCGATGACAAATTAAGTAGAAATGTTATGTTGTGTACGATTGTTTGACTAAATAATATCATTAAATTTCGCAAACGGGCTACACAAATATCCCATTATGATAAAAATCAGCAGCCAAACAAATAATTGGCTATAATGCAGTCTACCTTTTCCAGTCCATGGCTCCTCCTAGAGAAGAGCTGGACGCTGCTGGGTTTCGAGGACCAGTTCCACGTTTTGTCGACTTAACTGCTGCCTTGTATCGACCAAACAAGCTTGATCCATTGGAAGACCGTTTCTTTGGTCCACCAGACGATGACGAAATATTCTGCGAAATATAAAATGTAAAGCACCAGGGGTACAAAAATGAAATTTTAAAGATACGATGAAAGGAAAGACGTGTAGGAGATGGACAGAATAATTCTAAATAAAGAATAGAGATTAATTTAAATTAATAAGTACTAAGAATGTTGAACAATGGCTTAATCTTAAAAGCACGCTCATAAAACATATTTAAAAAATACATTTTGTTGCAGATCTCAACTAGACTTAGATATCATGTAAACTTAGAAAAGCAATTAGAGATTAAATTAGATTGCTTGTTTACATTATACAATAAAAACAAAAAAAACCTGCAGAGTTGTACGCACACGCGTGTACAGTTCACTAATTTCTATTGAGATACTAGACATTCCTTTGGTTTTTTTAACTACGAAGAGGTGAGTTCGCAAACAGATGCTTCTGCAATGCGTCGTTTATTTTCATTGATTTCCACAGGCTGCCGATATATTTTCAAGGAACAAAACAGATTGAATTCAGCTTGTGTTAGTCACAGAACATATCAGGTAATTTTGGAGTGATGACCGTAAAAAATGTATTTATATATTGTCAAAGAAAGTCAGACGAGGCCTGTTTATGACGGATTATTTTGAAATGTATAAACAGGTTGTATAAAAGCTTGTTACGACTGAAACGCAGTGTAGGCGATGATTTCATGACACTGTCAATGGACTTCTGACAAGCGTCTACAATAGTCTCTGCATGTGATATTAGCCCTTAGAAAGTGAGGGTTCTTTCTCCGCGAGCTGAATAGTCTTCTACGCTTGCTGATCAGCACAAGCGTGATGTCAGCATTACTTGTTAAAATGGCCAACGCCCGTGGAACATCAAAAAATTGCTACGTCCTATTAAAACCGATTTGACCTCATAATCTGACTTCTACACTGCAGACTCATTCTTGTCTACCGTCGGCACAGCTAACCAAATGCAGCTACAACGATTACCCCAGTTCCCAGGACGAAGTCAAGACAAAAAAGTAACGGGTTTATTAATAGGATTTATGTATTAAGAAATGATGACATTGTCGGCTAATATAGCCTCCTTATACAAATCTCGACTACAAAAATAATTATTAATAAACGGAATAGGTTTACAAAAAAAATAACCTGACAAAAAAGCCTATAGTTTCAAAATCTGAATATAACTTAATAGTCCTAATGCAATTGTTCACCTAAGCGATTACGCTTCTCAATGCATTAAATTAAAAGTGCACAAAACATTTATTTATATATTGTGGTGCGGAGAACAAATGTATTTTCAATTGTGTACTAGGTATTGCGAACCTAGTAGCAAATTAGTTCAAACAGGACCGCAAGTATAAACCAAAGTCAGTATGAACAAGAGGTATGGTCTAATTTACACGTGCGTTTCGTGTTTATTGGCGATTCATCAGTAGAAGCCGTACAACGCCCTATACCCACTATGTATTTTGTCAAGAAAAGTGGGGAAAGTGAATAGTATAATCTCCTTTACGAATGTGTAGTCAAGCATTAATGGAGTTAATTTCAGATAGTCTTCGACATTGCGATTGCAAGGCCAACCCACTGTATATAATATATACCGAGACTTTAAAGAGTACCAACACAATGGTTTTCAAAACGTCATTGAACTAAATATACAATAGTTGTATATTCGATGTTGCTGAAAACTAAATTATAACTATTGAATATTTAATTCAATTATCTCATGATTACCACGAAATGTGATAACTGATGTTGATTGAGGCCAGAGTGTTACAGGTGTTCAGAATTAGTTTTAATTTTCCATTTTGATGAAATTAGCCTATCTCCACACACACACACACACATACATATATATATATATATATATATATATATATATATATATATAGTGAATTTTTATTGAAGTCGCATTTTAGAAGTTTACATATGAAGCTAATTCCATTATTGCTTGAATAAACATTAGTTTTGGAGGTTTTACCGTCCTATTTTCCAACACTCCTCGCCAAAATATATAATGGGTAAATTTTTTGAAATTATTATTTTGCGGTGTGTAAGCTTCAATATTTCCAATGCCGCGTTTTGCTTAAATCTGCTATTGTTGTACTATGTTGCCTGAGGATGGTGCTGGAAAGTAGGCACCGAAACGTCGCCAGTAAACAAAGATGTGATAGAACCGCATTTCCAGTTGAAGTAAAAATGAGTCAACCCGATCAAAGACAAAACAAAATTGGAAATTGTGAGCAATCGGATCTTTGTGTAACTGCCCGTGTACAGCTATTACCCGCGTACGCAAAACGCGGCATTGGAAATAATGGGTAAATGGCGTAATACCGGCTCCTACTGCTAAGTCGCCTGTAAGAACGAGACGCATGTGTACATGAGATTATATCATTCGTTTATGCTGACTTTGGTACATCCTTCTGGTGCTATTTGAAACAATTTGTTACTAGATGCACAAATCCTACTACACAAACATATAAATATAGTTTTAAGCTAAAATAGGTAATCATCATTAAGCAATTTAAAATGTAATTTCCGCTGGCTGGCGGTAGTTTTGTTATGTTGTTCGACGACTGGTTAAAAACAATGGGATTGGTGTTTACTTCAAGCTCGCAAACTTGATTTAAATGGAAAATCTTGTTCCAACGTCATTTTCAGACAATCAGCTGATGGAAGGCTTAAAAAAGAAGGGACAAGTGAGAACCCATCAATCGAGGCCAATAATCAGAGCACCTGAAAATGATCAAAATTAAAGATTTTACCGACCTAAAAGTGCTATCAATTGTCCCGCAAAAGAAAAATGCGGTCAAATACACAACAAGAGGGACAGCACTGCGCAAAGAGAATCATAATTTAATATTAGAATAATGGTTAACCAGTCAGTCAGTAATTCAGTTAGGCATCTGATTTATGCAGTCAGCTCTTTCTGGATATACTGTTATACTTGTCTCCAAGATACTAAAATTACTGTGAATACTCCACATTTTGTCTAATTCGCGTCTTATTCATGGGAAAAAGGCAATTATTTTCAAATCCCAATGCGAGAAGAGTACAGCAAGATACGGTATTGTCTTTTTTCTATCCATTGTTGCAGCGAAGTCCATAATGAACTGAGGGACAATAAACTCATATTTGGCCTATTCTAGGTTCTAGTTAGGAAACCTGATTCACGGAGTCAAACATTTACGTGCCAAAGATCAGATTGAAAACTGTCTCTTGTTCCAGGGAAATGAAGATTTTCTGAAAGCGGGATAAACATGGGCGAAAACAAAGTCCGTTACACACAGTGAAAAAAAACTGAATGTAGCATTGTAGGCTCCCGTAGATTTATTAATTGTCTGATGAGTTTATTTAAATTCGCGATAATAAGTGCGAAACACTAACAAATCTATCTAGTATGAACTTAGGCACAAACTGAAATCTGCTCATGGTTTTTTTATGGATGAGAAAGGCCTAAGACAAGAGAGTATCATTGGCCTGATGAAAGAACCAATCGCACGCATCAGTTCCGATTCTATAAATTGAGATCATTTCCAAAATTTGGAATACTAGCGTCGAAACAACGAAAATGTTAGAAAGACGAAAAACAATCTGAAACATCACAAAGTTGGATGTCCCGATCAGATTATTATTATTTTAAAATGGTTGTAACAAAATTTTCAGCATGGTGAAACTCTAACTTTAATTCGTTGAATGGAACAATGCTTCGAGCGTGAGGGAAATCACTCCCATCATCAAATAAGGATATTTTAATTGGTAACAAGGTTTTTCGACCAAACAATGCCACACTTAATGTGAATCATGGGTTAGAGTGAACCAGGCTGGATTCCGATTACGACATGGTTGCAATAAACATACTTACATTCTGGAATTTACTTAAAAACTATATATATATATATATATATATATCTTAATATGCACATCTGTCAGTATAAACCAAGCATTGCATAAGGTGGCATCCAGTAGATCGATTTCGTCCTTATTAGACACTCTTTAAGTACGGACCATAATTTCACCGCGAATGGGTCTCGAACCGGGGCACATGCGCCCCGAAGTCTGTGTCCTATCCACTGCGCCACGCTGTCGCCCACGGAACACAATATTCAGCCATAAACAAGCTTGTCTTTTGGCCAGTCTTTCCTTCAAGTTCGGAATCTTAATTAAAATAAATGCTATCAACACCTGGCCAGTCGATGATTGTTTAATTGTATAAATATATATCGGCTCAAAATTAGTCATTCTTGACTTCAAATATGCCTTCAGCTCCGTGGATCACAAAATATTATAGTATGTTCTATCAAAAAAAGATAAGTTCGTCAAACTTGCAAACATTGCAGAGCTATTAACACTAATAGCAGGTCGCATCAGGGAAATACTCCCATTAGTGGCGTCAGATGGAACTGACCAATATCTCTGTCACTGCTAAAATTGGACTGGCTGATATTCACTGCAATCTTCCATACGTTCAAGATGCTGGCGTAAAAATTCTCGCTAATTAAAGAATGGTTAATTTGCATTACACAAACGATAATATTCCACCCTCTGAAGCGCGAGATTATTCTCATGCAACATCGCAGTTCCCACTTTTGAAAACTTTTTTCTTTCTACAGAACCACCACCTATTATTCTATTTAACGCCGTAGGTTCAGTATGAAGATTTTAAATCAATTGACACGTTCCGCAATCTCGATAGTTGCGTGAATAAATCAGGAACCTTTGGATAAGTGATTCTTGTTAGAACAACGATTTTGGCTCGGTGACGTTTTTCGTTTATCTACAACTAAAACGGTAAATTTCATCCATCTCTAGACTGGCGTAAGAAGACGACAGTACTATAAAAAAACAATAAACAATTCGTATAAAACGAACCCTTTTAAAATAATGTGATTTAACACCTGCTGACGAGCCCCTTGAGCCTCGCTGAGACCAGCTAGATTTTCCTTTATTACTATTTCGTCCAACAATCCTTGTTTTAGTGCTGCTCGTACCGAAAGAATTTGAGTCACAATAGTCCAATTCATCCTCTAACATACGTGATTCTGATTCCTCCATTTCATGCCGCATAGCTAAATGCAGAAAAACAAAGTGTGATTAACTAACAGATTACAATAGGTAATAAAATTAAACAATCAATGATTACGCGGGTGTGGTAACAATTATATAAATCACGTTTTCGAGCTTGAAGTAAACACCAATCCCATTGCATTTGACCACTCATCAAACAACATGGTGAAGTACGTGTGACTGACTGGAGTTTCGCTAAGTTATTCGACGACTGGTTAAATACACTGGGATTGTTATTAACTTTAAGCTCGCAAACTTGATTTAAAGAAAGATTACACAAGAATCGGTACGTATCGCTTTGAAGGCAGCAGGCAATGCCTGTTCTTTCGCTTTGGTCATCTATCATGAAGCTTATTTACTATGTGTGAATAGACTAGAAATAAAGTTTTGGCGAAGGATTGTCTCTTTTTGCTAAAAATGTTAGTCCTGTCTTCACACACACAAAAACAGACTTATGGCATAGAGGTCGACTAAACAATAAACAATTAACAGTCAACTGCCTGCTCAGTAGTGACGATTAAAATATATATATATATATATATATATATATATATATATATATATATATATATATAAGTATATATACCCCAGACTGCAATACAACAGCATTCAATAATTATTGCTTCACCTCTGCACAAGCATGAAAAAAGAAATAAAAAATACAATAATAGTACTACTGCCATCACTAGTAATAATTAATATTACTATTATTAAGATGAAAGAACACTAAGACAAAAATAATAAGGAAACGATGGAACTGGCCTATACAACAAACAGAAACGGGACCACCTAGATGGCTAAACAGCATAATCTAAGCGAAGTCAACATCGTAATTCGAATTGAGAAATAACTCGTGTATAGAAGCATATATTTATTAAAAGGCAAGTAGATACAACACAATTAAATAATAGACATTTTCTTTTCGCCAGAACTCATCTCGGCTGTAATATATGGTACTTTAAATAGCCAATTTTGGATTACGTTATATTAAGTAGATAAAGTAGGCAACAACAAAAAGGATGCGTGAAATTAAACAAATATTGGTTGCGTTGGTTGTGTTAACAATTACTATAATCAAGGTTGCGATCTTGATATAAACACCTGACCAATTAAGTACATACATTTTGCAGTATAAACTAATATTTGTATAGTGCAGATAAGACAATTCATCCATTAGTCCGATTTTGTCCTTATTGGGAACTCATCAGCAGATGTTCCTAGGTTCGAGCCCTTTCCGCGACAAATTCATAATCATATTTCAGTAATCTCCAAATTTACGGTTACATAGTCTCATTCTTTGTGCAATAGATTATAGAGAAAGAGAGGTAAGTAAAACTGTTGAAGGAACATAGTAATATTTAATCTTTTGAAATGCACACACTCTACGCAAGCTTATCTTATTATGCACGAAGACGTACGGTTTCGTTTTAATGGAAGCATCTATAAACAGACTGATGGTTTGGTAATGAGGAGCCCCCTATCTCCAGTGTTAGCTGAGATGTTCCTAGGCCATCTAGAAAACACATCACTAAGGAGTGAGATGAGTAAATGTGCTCAATATATACGGTACGTAGATCATATTTTCCTTGTCCTTAAGAACAGGTCGCAATCACGAACACTGCTTCAAAGCTTCAACGAAGCACAAGAATATCGGTTTCACGTCAGAGCACGAGAAAGATGATCGTCTGCCTTTCTTAGATGTACTATTAAAGAAAGATACAGATGGTAAATTAAATAGAACAATTTACCATAAACCAACCTAGTCTGGACAGTATTTGCATTACAGCAGTTTTGTGCCGTTTCAATATAAATTATCAATAGTTCGTGGCTGCTTTTCAAGAATTGGCAGGTTGGTTAGTTAAGATTAAAAAGAAAGCGAATATAATAAAGCAATTAACAATTTAATGTATAATGGCTAACCTAGACAATTAATTGAATCAATTATTAAAAGTTGAATTTGACAGAAACAGACGTATTACGGATCAATCCATTTAAGAGGGATACAGTCTCCCGAATAGCACAAAAGAAAGTTGAAGGCGGTATTAACACGCACATTTAATGCAGCTAAACTACGAGTGTTATTTAGGGTAACACACTTGTCGTTACCAACAATATACATGCGCAAGTTGTCGATAAACTTACATAGGACGATCGACTAGATGGTTAATTACTCGAATGAGAGAACATTGTAGCATAAACGCCTGTTTCAAATCAAATGGCGAATACGCGTTTGCAATTGCGCAACACATCGTTGAAACATCACTCGGATGTTCACCAGACGTAGAATTTAAAATAATTACTAAATGCAATAACAAGAGGGAACTAGCCACATACGAGGCCTTATGGATAAACAAATTGCAGCCGGATTTATGCAAGCAGAAGAAGCATGTTCAGGCATTGAGCTTAAACTGGATGTGACGCGCGCAATTGATTGTTTTCCGTATTTTCACATTCTCTATATGTTTACATATTTCTATCTTGTTTTGCTTTCCAATTTTTATATATATAAAGAGATGCTCATTTGTAGATACTTGAAAAGAAAGTGAGAAAGAAGCGCTTCCGGTATATGATAAAATTTCTTTTTGTTTCTGCACATGGGAAGGGTATTATAATATTCAATCATTAGGACAAGATCGAATACGAAGCCTACACTAACAAACAGAATACACATTTATACTAGTCCTATATAAATTTAATTTACTATTTAAATATCTTCGGGATATATATATATATATATATATATATATATATAATAAAAAATAAATATTATATATTTATACTAAGGTGAATCGTGAGGACCCACCTTATTTGTTATATTTTTAATATATAAGTATTATGTATATGGTTTGGGACAGATGTTAAATTTAAAAAACAAATTTATACAGGGTATGAGTATAAATGTGTATTTGGTTGATATATCATTCGTTAGTGTAGGCAGTGCATTCGGTCTTGTCCAAACGATATAGTAATACTGTATTCTTTCAACAATTTTACTAACCTCTTTCTCTATTACCTATTGCACACAGAACGAGATTAGGTCAACCGGGAATTTGAGGATTACTTCAATATAATTAAAATAAAAATTTTGTTGAGTGAAGGGACAAGTGAGAACCTATCAATCAATGCCAACCACAATCTGTGCACGTGGAAATATGAAGGAATCAGGATTTTACCGACCTACGAGTGCTATCAATTTTCTCGCTCAAGAAAATTGAGGAATCAAATTAAAAGATGACAGCGCTACGCTAGATACAACAAAATTTAAGAATATTTGCTTTTTGTATTCTCCTTTTGAGACTACCACCTTGCTGTCCCGATAGCAATATGCCAAGGAAAGCAAATGCGTCAGTTTGAGGGGTTTCGCACTCCCAAGTGAATAAATTATGATGGTCGACATTGTTAAAGTCTTCAAGCATGTCATTCGTACATCTTCATTTATTATTATAGTACGTGATATCAATTTACCTCGGATATGTATGACAGTATAATTTAATAAATAGCTTTAGTTTGTATGCTTCCACATAGTGCACGAAAACATCAGTCAGTAGACTTCCTAACGGACTGCCCATCGCTACTTCATTGACTTAAGTGAAATATTGAACATTGATAGCGAAGTGAAAATCCTTAGTTCAATTATTGAGAACATTGGGTATTGGGAATGAAGGGTGATTATTATCGATGAAACTGAAAAGAACAAAAGCCACACTGGACAGTCTATATTATGACATTGCATTGCACATTATAAAGTGATATAATCGATCAAATTTTATTACATTGAAGGAATAAAGAATTGAGAAACAACAACGAAATTAGACAAACGAAGCCAAACAAAAGCTCATGTATTGTTCTTATGAATACCAATGTTGACATTAATTGAATGAGCAATGTTCTTGATGAAAAAACGAAAGTCAACAGTGCCGATTAAATTAAGAAAGATCAGAAAATACTGGGGATTCAATATGGCTTGTGATTAAAATTATGTGTGAAGCGATTCAACAAGGAACCGACTATTTTAATTATAATGAAATTGATAGCAGCATACGTTGCCACAAACAATCAAAACCAGTCGCTACACCCGCGGCCCGAGTGTATGGCGTGCCGAAGTCACAAAAAGTAGTTGGAACAATCAACTTTTGGCCATTAAGAAAAGAATGACAACGAACAATGCCCCGATTCAACTAAACACGACCCTAAAGACAGTAAAAAGTGAAATGTCCGACAAATGTGTTCGTAAATAAAGTAAGTAGCTAATTTTAAAAAAAAGATTTCGTTCGATTTCAGAAATATAATTACAAGCATCCCTGTTGACAAAATCATCAATTAATTGCCTCTGAAATTCTATAGACAGTAGCAAACCATCATTCCCCACAACTAAAAGGTCTCCTCAATAAGTGCACTAACAATGTTCAAATTACTTTCAACGGTCAATATGTCAAGAAAATCGATTTGGTGGCGAAGTGCAGTCTATTAGATGATGTTAACATGTTCTATCTTGAAACATCCAAACTACAACCACTGATAGAAGAATACCGTCATACATATCTGAGGCATGTTGAAAACACTTTAATTATCATAAATAATGATGTAAAAACAAATGACACGCTTGAAGGTTTTAATAACGTAGACAACCATATCCCGTTTACGTTCGAGCGCGAAAACCCTCGGCCTAACGCGTCGACATTCATTGACATATTGCTACTGAAACAGAATGATAGTAGTCTAAAAAAGAAAATATGCCGAAAGCAGACATGGAATGGGCAGTACGTGCCACTGCCTCAATTTTCCAAAATGGAAATTTGATAGTTCCGATGGAGGTTGGAAATACACAATAATGAGGCATATATCATTATGGCAAGGCAACATCAGAAAGACTGCTTCCTCGTAGTTTTCACTGTATCTCGTCATGAACACGAACAAACCTCACAGATAACTTAGCCCAAATAAGAAAAGGAAATTAGGAAGATGATTCTAATATAAATCTTCAACCAAATCGCTACTTAGCTTGACTCGATGCCATATTGCAAAGGGTTTCTAACCCAAAACAATGAAGCGCCCGTGGACCAAGTACTGCCAAACGAGCGGGTCCTTCACTACCCAATTTGAATGTAGTTGACTATCTGTTTCTTCCATGTCAAAATCTGCCCACCTTGTTTATTACGTCAATTTGGTGCTGGATGAGAGAACAGAGCTTTACTGGGCAATCGAAACGAGGGCATACGCAAAACGTAACCAAGCCAAAGATGTTGATGGAGCCTTAATTATTTTTCTAACGGGAAGCACTAGTTGGCATATCAAAAAATAATTCTACGGGTGTTAACGTTGGTTATTCGTTGTTGGTAACCAACATGTGATATGCTTCTCAAACAACGATGGTCAAATGCCTGTAGGCGTCTAAAATCATCAACTCTAGGAGACCAAATTTAAGTAGCGTTTAGTAAAACTTCCGAATACACACGAACTTTAAGACAGAGCGAAATACTCGAGTTTCTCCATAAATGGCGAAGGATCGAAAAGCTACTCTAGCTTTCGCGATTTTCATTCTCACTTCGTCCGACATATTGCCTAAATTATTGATAGAGCTCCAGCGAAATGTAAACCTGTCAACTAGGTCTATATCATTCTGAAGTCGCAGAGTTGGAGTGAGTAGTGGGTGATCCTGTAAAAGTACGCGAATTTAATACCAAGTCTGCTAATCTATTCAAGGTGGCCTGGGCAGAATCTCGATTGTCGAATAATAGTACGATATCGTCTGCATAGTCAAGACCGACTAGTTTACCAAGCGGGAGACCTTTAATACCAGAAGCTAATATTGAAGAGATAATTTACCAAAAATGTAACATCGTTACATTATTTGAAAATATTACCTAGCATCAAATAATTCGCATGTTTTAAAAACAGACATTCCACTGCAACATTTGTAGTTTAGAGATAAGAAAATATTAAGTCATTTTACACGAATTTTGGGTGTATGGCATGGAATTGGAAGAACTACAAAGCGCTCCAAAATGTCGCGTCTTTAAAGTTGGTTAAAGTTTGTAAACTAAACTAAACTGAGTGCAATTTAGGATCTCAAGGAATATAAAAGTTGACAACTAAACAGTCAAATTACATTAAGCGAGTAAGCAAAAGTCAAATTACGTCGTCAGTAAGCCAATGCACTATACGGAATGCGTTACAAATAATTCAATAGGAGAATGTATAGGAAATCCATCAGATGAAGGATTCTAACAGTCTACTTACCAGTGAGCACAGCCAAGTAATTCTGAGTTATTTCCAGGAAACGCTTTTCAGCGTTGAATCGTGTTAATTTATACTCAGTGCACTGTGGCAGTTGAAGCAGTTCTGTTCTATTTGTCGGCAGTTGGCTGGCCATTTCCAGAAGCATCTCGTTGGCAAACACTGTGGCATAGTTTGAGATGCCTTGCTCAGAAGCTAAGAAGAAATCGCGAAAAAATATAATATTTATCAATAAAAAATTAACAGCGTTTGTGGACTAGGAATCAATAACGATCAGCTGATCTTAACCAGGCGCAGGGCAGAAAAAAAAATCGTCAGTCACGCATAATAACGCGGTTCATCATTAGAGCATGACAGCAAAATAAACGAGGGTCAAACTGCAAGGAATGTAAACATATTGTGAAAATATTTCTTCCGCGTCGAAATAGTTATCTATCACTATTTGAACGAAAATGATTTTTTTTCGAAAGTACAAATCACTGACATCCGGCGCATAAACCTTTCGAGAGAAAAATTATGGTTCAGGTATATATATTTTAAAATGTATAAATAAGTGTCTCACCATAGTAGTCTCACATATATCGTTTTTTTACTAGAATGCTCGCTGTGCAATATCTAGGCATTAACAATCGTAGCATATACAAATTATGTCCAAGAATAAATAAAAATGTATATTTTGACTACTAAAGGTAAAGCCACATGATTTATATATATATATATATATATATATATATATATATATATATATGCGCATGATGTAAATGTATGTATTTGTGAAAGTATGTGCGTGTACGTGTGAGTATAGACGTACATAAAAACGTGAACATATCAACACAAACATTTTCTGAATACAGATTGAAATTTAATGATGCAAGTAACACATTCCCGTAAGAGGTTTATGTCGGTATCGTCTGTCTATAGTCTCAAAGTAGACTGTTGTCATTTCTAAAAAATAGTAACCTCTAGCTGATCCTGTCGATGGCTTTCGCTAGTTACTGTGCTAATATGCACTATCTCTAAAGAAATAAGATGGGTAATGTAAACCCCTTTGTAGCATAGAATAAATCACACCACAGTACGCACAGTGGACTCATCTGCCTCTTTATTCATACAAAGTCCGGCGATAAACGATGCTTTTGGTCATACGGTCTCAGGACTCTTATGCAGTCCATCTCACGTGAATGAAATGACATCTAAGAGCGTAATAAATCCGAAGGACTGACTGATTACGGAAGATAAATACAAAAGGTGATAAGCTTCAGCAGATACGGGTCGCCAAGGGGGCAAGACATGCAATTTTCCCTAGATAGCTAAAAAGCAGAGAACTGTGTTAGTAAACATCTCCTGATTAACTTCAAGTTTGTGAATATGTGTGTGTGTGTGAATTCAGATGAGTTCGCATGTTACTGCAAGAGAATAAGTTTGTCATTGTAAATTCATATTGTAAGTAAAGCAACTTAACTAACTCTATTTATAGAGCTTCGCGATGTACGACGCTAAGAACAAGATAATTCAGCAAGGGAAAGTACTGACAAGAAATTAGCGAGTATGTATGCATGTAAAGGAGATTGTACTGTCCTATTATCTCACATTCTTCACCGAAATATATGGTGGTTAAAGGGCGTAATACCGGCTCCTACTGATGAGTCGCCAGCATGAAACGGATTTGCATGAGATTATACTTTCCGTTCATTCTGTCTGTGGCTTATCCTTCTGTTCACAACTAAACTAATTTGTTACTAGCTTCGCAACACCTAACACATACTTGCATATATATATATATTAGCTCTCCGCAACAAACAGTATTTAACTGTTAAGAAATTAGCCAATTTTAGGCACTGTTTTGTAATGTTATCCAAATAGACGAGTTATGCTACATAGGAGCATCACACAGTTAATGCTACAGATGCAGCTACCTAATATAAAATTCTTATGAGACAATTCTTTAAATCATTTTGCGAGCTTAAAATAAACACACATTCCATCGTGATTACCAGTCGTTCAACAACATAGCAAAACTACCGTCAGTCATATGTACTGATGCGTTTCGACCTTCCACGATCATCATTAGAGTACTACGGCAAACTGACTAGCGAGGTATGCTGCTCTCATCTTTAGTAGTCTCGCATACATTGTACTTGACTGGAAAAGGATTGCGGTTTGATCCTCTCTAGTCAGTTTGCCGTCGTACTCTGATGATGATCATTGAAGGTCTAAACGCGTCAGTATGTTTGACTGACGGTAGTTTTGCTATGTTGTTATTCGACGACTGGTTAAATAAAATTAGAATGGTGTTTATTTCAAGCTAACAAACTTGATTTAAAGAATTCATAATAATTGCTTGCGCGGGTGGTGGTAACAATTCTTTAAATCAAGTTTGCGAGCTTGAAGTAAACACCAATCCCATTGTATTTAACCAGTCGTCGACCAACATAACAAAACTACCGCCAGTCGCAACGCACTGACGCGTTTCCACCTTCCATGTTCATCATCAGAATACGACGGCAAACTGGCTATCGAGGATCAAACCGCATCGAATATATATGGATGATGAATATATACTGATGATCATGGAAGGTCGAAACGCGTCAGTGCGTTGCGGCTGGCGGTAGTTTGTTATGTTGTTCGACGACTGGTTAAACACAATGGGATTGGTGTTTTGCTTCAAGCTCGCAAACTTGATTCAAAGAATGGTTACTACCACCGGTGCAATCAATAATTGTTTGGTTCTAAGGCGACAGTATGCTAGCCTCGGTATCGACGCGCACAGTCATGGCCCTAAACAAACGAATTTTCATTAACCAAACTTTATAATAAATTAAACATTCTCTCTGCACTGCAAGTGTGCGATAAAACAAATTCACCGTAAAGCTTCAAAGAAAGCCGCCTAAGAATCTACGCACCTTAATTACTCGTCTACATTAAAAAAAGATGAACTCTTATGCAAACGACAGTCCAAAGCATAAAGTGCAAATGTGTGCTCATAGTGCCGCACCGGGTAGTCGCGATTAGTCCCACAACATTGGTTTCATCCAGAGCACAAAACACACACGAAAAAATATTTTTACGAAGTTCTTTTGCAGCTTGCACAAACGCACCGTAACATTATTTACGAGCGTTATAAAACTTGTCCTTCGGTTCCTGGCCAATATTGCTGCTCATACCGCTGACTTATCAGCAATTTTCGTTTGTCTCGCGCGTGATGTTATGACGAGGTATGCTAACGAGGGCGTATCGACCAAGGTAGGTTGATTGCTCGTATGTGCATACACATGGAAATTGTATGCATTTATGTGTGTGTTTGTTCGTATAAATGTATGTTTCTGTTATATATATATATATATATATACATATAGGTTATATATATATATATATATATATATATATATATATATATATATATATATATCATTAGCTCTTCAATCTAGTTGTTTGATGCTTTTATGTCATACCAAAGAGTTTGATTGTAATTGAACTCCCATGCAAACCACATCATGCGATGCATAAAGCACAGTAGCGTGCTCCTGTGATCGCGCTGAGTAGTTGCGACTTATCCTGCAACATTTGTTTAATTCCAGGTTAGATTAAGAACACGAAAAACACGTATTTACTAAGTTCTTTCGCAGCTTTCACAAGCTCGTCGTAGCATTCGTTTCGGACGTTTGAAAACTTGTCTTCCGGCTCCTGGCCAATCTTACTGCTCATGCCGCTGGCGTCCATAACTTTGCCGGTTTTCAATGTTTGTGCTGCAACGGCTAACAAAACCTTTGAAAAACGACAGAAAAAACAAGATACTGAAGGTTTGCAATCAGCGAAATACATGTACAAACACAAACGCACAAGTTTTGTATTGTAAAGTCGGCTAAGCAGCCTAATTCTTTAAATCAAGTTTGCGAGCTTGAAGTAAACACCAATCCCATTGTATTTAACCAGTCGTCGAACAACATTAAAAAAACTACCGCCAGCCGCAACGACTGGTTAAATACAATGGGATTGGTGTTTACTTCAAGCTCGCAAACTTGATTTAAAGAATTGTTACTACCACCCACGCAAGCAAATGTTGTTAAAAACATCCTAATGACAGGAACAATAAATTTTAATTTGAGGAATCGTACGCGTTTTTTACGAGTAACTTTGTAGATAAATTAAAAATAAATAGAAACGGCATTAAAGCAAATAGTTTCACAAACAAATAGTATACCATATTTACGAATCAATGTTTTGTTCGGGTGGAGACTTAATACGAAACGAAGCCAATATATTTTTCCTCTTGTATTAGAATCAGAAATTATATGCAGTAACAGGTGATAGTAATGTAAAATGTATATTGAACAGTGAACTTATTATAAACGCATGTTTAAACCAATTTCTTATAAAAACCATCTTCTAATCAGCTCTCATCTTAATCGTGCGAGCCATGATCAAAATATTTAAAATAGATTTGCGAACTTCATTTAAGCATATCCAATTTTATTTAACCATTCTCACAAAATAGCATAGCTACCATAGTTCTTTCGAAGCAAAACGTTTCAACCTCTCGTGGCCATTATCAGGGCTAATTCTGACCGAATTATCTGGTTCTTTGCCTAGTAAATTTAGACAAGCAATGATATTAAATTAGATTGATTTCTTGCATTACAAAATAACAAAACCGAAGAAAAAGGCACACGATTAAGTATATGCCTAACGACAAAAAATAACACCTATTTTCAGTTGATAACCAAATTTTATTAAATTATTTCACTCCAAAGAGAGAATATCACAACTCACAGCTTAAAAAATGCGAAATTATTTGTCGCTTCTTTCTTTACGCATTACGAAGCTATCAGCTGCGATATCCACATTTCAGAACTTTATAAAAAGTATTGTTTTACAATTAAACAATAATTGATTTTGCGAGTAGTGACATCAATTATTTAAATCAAGGTAGCGAACATGATTTATTTACCAAACTCAGTGTATATATTTGGCAGTATTAATTTAACATTGCATAAGGTAGCAAAGACAATTACTCCACTAGACCGGTTTCGTCCCTATTGGGAACTCGTCAGCTACAGTCCAGAATTTTACCGCAGATGGGGCTCGAACCCTCGTTATCAACGATTGCTTGGTTTTATAAATATTCAATTTAATACTACTTCCCCAGATGGCGAGGTTTATGTCGTATAATGACAGAGTACGGGCGGCTAGATGGCACTTTAGGTCGAAAGAAAAGGAAACGCTATTCAAAAACTTAAGCTGCTATATAATTGAAAAAATGTGTGTAGTGTACAGCAGGCTGGTGCAGTGGATTATCACATACGCTGAAGCAAATTTACCACGATTCAAGCCCCGTCAGAGGCAAAATTGTTGACAGAACTTGACAAGTTTAAAATATGGGCGAAACTGATCTATTGGATGGATTTTCCAATGCCGCGTTTTGCGTACGCGGGTTCTAGCTTTGCACAAACAGTTTCACAAAGATCCGATTGATCACAATTTCCATTTCCTTTTTGTCTTCGATGGGGCTGGGTTTGTATTCGTCCCAATGGAAATGCGGTTCTATTACATCTTTGCATTTCCATTGAGACGTATACAAACCCAGCCTGATCGAAGACAAAAAGCAAATGGAAATTGTGATCAATCGGATGTTTGTGAAACTGTTTGTGCAAAGCTAGAACCCGCGTACGCAAAAACGCGGCATTGGAAAATATGAAGCTGGCACTCCACAATCAAATTTCAAAAAATACTATTGGATGAATTGACTTTGCTACCCGATGCAATTTTTACTTTATCCTGACAAAATATATGCATATATAATTAGATTATTTTTTATCTCAAGTTAGCACTCTTGAATAGAAATTTTGTAATAGTCTTACTTTTACGGCAATCACACGAAATAGAAAAACTATTGTCAGGCGCATGCATTGACGAGTTTTTATCTTTCATATTCTTTACAAGAGCACGATGGGAAATTGACCACCGAGAGCTAAACTGCGATGCATATATAAGGTATGGAAAATGAATTCAAAAGCTTCATTTGAATAATTCTTTAAATCAAGTTTGCGAGCTTGAAGTAAACACCAATCCCATTGTATTTAATCAGTCGTTGAACAACATAACAAAACTACCGTCAGCCGCAACACATTGACGCGTTTCGACCTACCAGGATCATCATCAGAGTACGACGGCAAACTGACTTTAATAGTTCGTAACATTACGCATGTAACCAGTATGCATTTATTTGTATAATCTAACTTTATCTCGCATTACATCAGAACATTACTGTATAAAGAAGCCGATCTGGCTTCAATATACCACGCATATCTCATTTAGCATTACTGATAAAAGAGGGCTGAATTAAAAATAGTATTGAGGACATTTCGGCGGCATTTTAAGCATTTTTATTGGCCACAGCGCAATCATGAATGCTGGCACATCGAGCACGTAGAAGTAACATGGATTACTTGATCTTTGTTCTTACTAACATAGGATTATTCCTAGTGTCTCTTTCAGCGAAAAATTTTCGAGAACTCCGTACCGGATAACGTCTGTTGAACTACTAAAAAATGTTTATTCATCTTATAGCCTAATCGTCCCCATAGTCTGCTTATACTGCAGGCCCATTGCCATCTACGAACGGTAACCTTGACCCAATCCGGCTAGAACAGCTGCCACAGATCCAATGAAGAAGACATGAAAACAAGTAACAGCTTCAATAAACGAATTAAGAGGCTATAAAACAAAGTTTGTTTTCAAAAACCATCAAATCAACTGATAGAAGAACAGGTAATTAATTCCCGAATAAACGAATCACAAATATCGGTAATCATCTGCTCAACTTCAATTCGGCAACGACACGCCTAGACAGCACAGCCTTCTGCAATTCACATTTACAAGTCATGATCAAATTCAAATTTTTTCGACAGTTTCGAGTGGAATCCTGATTTTTTGTAATGCGTAATAGCTCTTCACGCATTAAATTCAACAGCATTAACTGCTGTCTCCACGATTTCATTCACCAACCCTAGGCTGATTAGACAAGAGTTTAATGGTCAAAATCTGTTGAATTACCACAAATTGCTCCTTAGTCTAATAACTGACTCGTCCATATAGTCTACCATATATACTGTAAGCCCATTCCCGTCTACAGACGATAGCATTAATCCAATCCGATTGGAATGACTTCCCTAGTTTCAACGAAGAAGACAAGACAAAACAGTAATCTCTAAATACTATCATTAAAACCGTTACTTGATTTTCCTGCCTTTTTCATTGGAACTGGGCAGTTGCAATTGCTGGATTGGGCTAACTGTACTACCAGTAGACGGGAATTCCCCTGCAATATAGAAGATGAACTATGAGAACGAGTCGGTTATATGATAATGAAGCAATTAGTTGTGGTTCATCAGGTGTTGGCCAAGGCTAATCACAATATAAAGGCAGACTAATAAAGTTTTAATAATGTGTCTTCACATTGTGATGAGTTGTGGACCGATGGAGGGACCCGGAAGGGAGCCGAAAATTTTCCGCTGAGAAGAGAAACTCGGAACAATCGTGTTATTCCCAACACAGATCAGGAAATTCTGCACTGCCCAGTATCGACATTTTTAAAGTAACATGTATATGTTTATTCGGATGTTTTCATGTCATTGTAAAATTGAATAAATGCCAAAAAATAGTTAATCATTGCACAGAAATCGTACACCCGACACTTCCAATCAAGTAAAATGTACGCATATCCCAAGTTACATTACTTATATATGCATCGTCATTAGTCAATTTATCGTCGTACTCCTATTGACATTGGAAAGCCGAAACGTTTCGGTACGTGTGACTGGCCGTAGTTTTGCCATGTTTAGTCACTAGTTAAACAAAACGGAATTGTTACTTAAGTTCGAAAAGTTGATTGATAGCATAAGTATTAAATGTTCAACAACAAAATTAAATCGTGGTTTTTCAGGAAAGAAATTTCTGAATACCTTTGGCGTTGTCAAGATCCATGATAACGTTGGTATAGTGCTTAGCCATAAGAAAGGTGTTAAGCGAATGCTACTGTTAGAAGAAGCTCATACAACCTATAATATAACACACCAATCATCCTTGGACACCATTTTAATAAGCAATGCAATCTACCAGATAGAGAATTTACTTTAATTAGTTCATTCCCCGCAACACCATTCAAGAAAAGAACCGTGGCGAATCTCTCGACTTTTGAGCTCCGGTAGAGTCTGGGCCCATACAGTAAGGAAACAGACTAATTCACTAGGGCGCTCAAGGAGCATCCCAGCTACCCAGAAAGTTTCAAATGCATGTGATATCGAGAAGTATTCTTTAGAAAAAAGGAACAGAGTTGCCCATTGTCTCTACGCTTACTAATGCCTATTAAAACGGTAAATGATGACAGACATCAGCAGCATCGACTGGTGTCCATCATTAGTTTTTAGTAGAAACAAAACCGCATGGCGTTCGTATTGACAGAAATCATATCAGGCTAGAAGTTTCTATGGATACAAGCCACTCGAAATCGTTCTAATATATGCATATTAACTCACTTTAACTTCCCCGGAAAGTAGAGCCTTCGAGCGTGGTCCAACACGAAGGTAGGCATGTACATGCTCCTGTGCATTCAGAATCAACTGCTCGCCTAACAATCTCTCAGCAATTAATTTGTGCAGCAGTCGCTCCGCTTCCGATTTAGAGTAAGCTGCTCCCAAGTTGTAAATAGAACATTGTCTATCACCATTTGACTTGATTACCGATGTTTGTGCACCTGTAAAAGAAAACAAGTTATTCATTCCGACCAAGCACTTATGTATGCAGCTAAACATACTCATCAATAAATCATACGTAATTGATGGTAAATATTTTGCTCACATATCAGACAGAACCTCTTATTAACATCCAATTAAGACTGATTAATAGCACATAAAAGTTAGAATATTGCAACAACAAAGAAAGTCATAGTTAGGCGCAGACTGCAAGAAAACACTAGGTCTTTTATTCTTTTGAGTAATCTAGAATGAAATCTTGGCATTTGAATACAGCCATAAAAGCGTTAACGATGCAAAAGCATTCACAGTAAGGCCCATTGAGTCACGGTGCACCAACAATATGACCAAGTCTTCTGTGGTATAATAACCGCGATATGTGTTATTCCAAGTGAAGTGTTTCAACAAATTGAGTATGAAAGTATGTATTAGGTGTTGCGAACCTAGTAACAAATTAGTTCAGTTGTGACCAGAAGGATAAACTAAAGGCAGCATGAACGGAAAGTATAATCTCATGCACATTCGTTTCGTGCTTACTGGCGACTCATCAGTAGGAGCCGGTATCACGCCCTTTAACCAGTATATATTTTGGTCAATAATGTGGGATAATACGACGGTACAATCTCCTAGACGAATGTGTAAATCTGCAATAGTCAAGTTAACATCATATAAAGTCTACGACAATGCGACTTCAACGCTAACTCACACTATATAATATATATACCGAGTCGGTAAAGGATACTAACACTAAGGCTATTGTGTTAGTAACCGATACCAACATTATTGTACCGAAAAGTTACATGGTACTAACACTATGGTTTCCGAGTCGGAACATGGTACCAACATGATGGATATCAATTTATGCTATAGTTCACCGAAATAGGGAATTACAACAATTTCTGAACACCTGTTACTCCACTAAATCCATACACCCTGGCCTTGATCGATATCAGTTATCACATTTCGCGGTCAGCATAACATCATTCAATTCAATATATAACAGTTAAATACCGTTTGTTACGGAGATCTAATATTTATGCAAGTATGTATTAGGTGTTGCGAACCTAGTAACAAATTAGTTCAGTTGTGACCAGAAGTTCTCAGCAACAAACAGTATTTAAATTGAGTATGACACAGTCTGATTCGGACGAAATCAGTAGTTGAGATGCACCATCATTTATCTAAATGAAAATCTATGGAGTGCGTAATCTCATTAACAACTCCGTCACAAAACGCGAAATCTATTTAAACACCGGCAAAGGCTTCATATTGACATGCTATTATGTTGCACTAAGTATGATTTAAATTATTAACGAGCTTCACACAGTTAGAAGGTCTGTAGCTGTGTAACAGCAAATACGCTCATAAAGTAGAAGGTCGCGCATTAATTCACACTTGAACTTGAAACTTGTATTCAAGAGTTAATTAAACCACGATCAAGTTGACACGTCCTCGCAAATTTATGAGTTCATTAGATTAGAATCATTTGGTGAATGGAAACGCACAAACAAATGATGAAACGGCTTACCTCGAAAAACATCAGCTAGATAGTTGGCGGTAACATTGCGTCTATTCAACTCCAGGTCGCCAACAGCTTGAACAATCGCTTTTGCATCCTCTGTAACATCACGAGCTGTTAATTTACGCCGAGTTGAAAACTGACAATTGTCGCATAAGCAACCAGCTACCTACGCTCATTACAAAAATTAAACACGCATTAGATTTGTAGGATAAACGTGAATGTCCCTAAGTACAAACGGCGCCTGGGCCATATAACAAGAAGGAATATTACGGATTTTCGAATGGACCACTCGGGACCTGTTTACTTAAACACACAAAGATAACCAATGAAATCAGGAAGTCTACTTTGAGTATGCTCATAATTATGTTCCGGAACTACGGAGGTAGTCTGACCAGTGGCCTGTTTACTGAATCACTCGAGGATAAACAAAGGCACCAGAGAGTCTACTTCGCGTATGATGTCAATAATTATGCTCTGAAAATAAATCGGTTCCTTTGCCAATGGCCTTTTTGCTTGAATACAGGGATAAACAATTACAACAGGAGGTCTACATTGCGTATGATGTCGATAATTATGCTCCAAAATTAAGCAGATAACCTCGCCAGTAGCAATTGTATTGGACCAATTGAGGATTAACACAAGAATAATGTAGTATACACTGCTTATGTCGAGAATTATGCCCTGGAACTAAGGAAGCAACCTCGGCAATTATTAATAGTGAGATTTTAAATATAATTTAATCTTTTTTCTCCTGTTGCCTAACAAGAGTTAGTCCGTGCATTCTATTTCCAGTCGAAACGCTGCTTCGGTTGACGTAGTAGCGCCTCTCGCTTTCACGACTCCTTCTGACGACAATACCAGTGACCAACTTCAAAGTGGCATGGAGCCCACTGATATCACGATATTTGGCAGGAGTGCTTGTCAGGATTTTCGTGAACGAGCAACATTACCGCAATTTTTCACACAATTTTGACATATTTATACCTCCAGATTGAGGCTATACGCTTGTGAACATCCTTTTAACCTTTATTCTATCAAACTTAATAAATTTAAAGAGGCCATTGATTACAGCGGCTTTGCTGTCTCTCTCACTTCACCAACAGTTTAGGTTGCGATGTCAACCTTGTTTTAAAAGCCGAGGAGCAACCTCATCACTAACCATACCGTTTGCCATATTCAGCGAAATAAAGAAATTTTAGAAATACTTGAAAAATTACGCTTCATAAACTGGAGGCACCCGTAATCCCTTGGAACAATGACCACTATTAATATGTAGAATTTGACCATACAATTTAGAAGTCGATACGATTTTACGCTGAAGTTGGTACTAGGTTTCAAAAGATAGTGGTCAGCTCCACTTAATGAACTAGAAGATAACCCGCGGCGTACTCTAGCGTCTTGGACAGAGGACGACCATTAAAATCATATTGACGAAACGAGCAATTTCAACAAAAAATATAAAAGGAGAGTGATATATGAAAGCAGGATCTAGTACAGATGAAAATTTGCCTGTAACACACAGAAATGGGAAAACTGAGATCTCTACACAAAACCATTATGGCCTCATCAAATGTAAGAAAAGGGAAATCGGCAAAACAGATTGACCACAAACATACCTACATACATAAATACATATATGTAAAAACAATACATACACAAATATCTACACAAATACACATTTGTATACATAGAAACACCCACTAACAAATACATGGATAAGTACATACACACATCAGTAAATGCATACATAAATGCAGACATATATACATATCTACATAAATGAAGACATGAACCTAGTTTCGATGAGGATATTTACATAAATAACAAAAAATAAGGCAAACTATAACTCTGTACACACAATTATACCATGTCAGCTTTAATGGAAGATCATCATCATCATCGTGCACAACAATACAAAAGTCATTAATAACTAATGCTTTACTGCAACACAACCATAGGTATAATAACAAAAAAGACAAGACATTATTGAAATTGATAATAATGACAAATAATAATAGACACACAAATTATTAGAGATTTATGAGGGAAAGGATCCAGTTACCTAGATAATACTTAGAAGTGAGGCAAACTAAACCTCTACACAACGGCATAATGGTCAAGTCAGGTTTCAAGAAAGGCAACATCGGCAATACAGCTTCCCTGTGGCTTTCACTGTATCACGCCATAAACACAATCAAACCCCGAAGCTAACTCTGTTCAACTAATAAAAGAAGGTTGCGAAGATAATTCTACTATAAATCTACAACAAGATCGCCAGTTAGCTCAAATCGATGCCATCTCGCGCAGGGTTTCCATCCAAGAACTATAATGCGAACGTGGACCAGTCCTGGCAAACGAGTTTTCTATACTACCCAAATCTCTTCACCTTGTTTCGTACGCCAATTTGACGCTGGTTGAAAAAATAATGCTCTACTGGGCAATCAAACAGAGGACATACGCAAAACCTGACCAAATCAACGCAATTTATCCAGCCTTATTTGTTTTTCGTTGTTAGTAACCTACGCGTGAAATGCCTCTCAAACAATGATGGTCAAGTGCCTGTAAGAGTCTCACTAGCGTACAATAAACCTGCTCATACAGATTCATTGTGAAATACACAATTTTCGCCATAAATGGCGAAGATTTGAGAAAGCTACTCTAGCATACGCGATCATCATACCCATCTCCTTAGAAGTTGAATGAGTTATAGATAGAGCTGCTAAGGTTTGTAAACCAGTTAACTATGTTCAGATCTTTGCTCAGCAGTCGCAGATTTCGAGTCAGTGCTTGGTGATCCTGTAAAATTATTTTACATTTATAGAGCGCGTATTCCATACCGATATGCGGAACAACGACTGTTAATCGAAACCAGGTGGCCTGGGCAGAATCTCGATTGTCGAATAATAATACGATATCGTCTGCATAGTCAGGACCGACTAATCTACCACCCGAGAGTACTTCGACAGCTGCATCTTGAACATACGGAAGAGTGTTGGTCAAAGTTGAATATATTAAAAAATTAAACAAAAATGTGGAAAGTGGACAGCCTTGACGAACACCATTTCTGGTAGTAAGAATGTGTGTTAATTCGTTGTAGACTTAAACGCGGCTAGAAGTGATTGAGTGGAGAGTGCGAATAGTATTCATAAATTTGGCTGGAATAAACTAATTAACAGTATATAAAATAGAACTAGCGTGTCAAATGCACACTTCATGTCTAGAAAGACGGCTACTGTGGAATGACAATGTACATGTCGCCTTTTCTCAAGATAAACGTATAATCTATATAACCTTTTCCTGACCGGAATCCGGCTTGTTCCTCTCAAGTATGTGATCAACGCGGCGTAAGTTAACCGAAGCAAATAACCTAGAAAAGACTGGAGTCAATCTTATACCACGATGGTTATCACACGAATTACAATTGACTTTTTTGAAGATAGAAATGATAGTAAACTCATTCCAAGCTAGCATCACGGCCTTCTCATTTCATAGAGTACGGGAAAAGTTGGTTAACGCTGATAAAATTATATCACTACCATCTTTAAACAAGCTTAGAAGCAGCTTTGCGACTCTTAAGAGATATAATTCCATTCCTAATTTCTAACTCTGATGGTTGTTCGACATTAAAATTTCACACTCTTGATACAGGCAGATTTTCGGGGATCGGGATTTATGCAAGTGCCCACGAAATTGATAAGTTAAGTGTTCAGCCCACCAATCAAGACGATTTATTTTATCGGTTATTAGATGGTTGCTACTACCATTAATAGTTTTGTTAACTTTTTTCGTACCTGTTTTGCAGATAAGTTTGAACAAACAGCGGCTATTACCTGATGCGGACGCTTCTGTTATCTTTTCAGCCGTTCTAGTACGAAAAGATTCGAGATCGACTTGAGCATTCATGTTATCCATAACCAGGAATATATTTTAAATTGTAGCTCTACTTGGTAGAGAACTTGTGTCGGATTAGAAAGCGTATTAACTGTCGTCTGTGTTGCAATACACATAATCATGTGCAATCAGAACGACCATTCGACGTTGCTAGCATTGATTTTAGTGGACGTCTTTAAACGGTTTCGCCTCGTAAGCTAATGCAATAAAAATCTCTCATTTGTCCTACCAATAACTCGTAGATAAAGACTGTGCACCTAGTTCTGTGAGACTTGTAGGATCGTGGATTCCAGATTTGGTTACGCAATATACATCGTTATTTTATTTCTTTCAACACACATGCTAGCGCTGCATGTTGCATGTTAAATGAGCTGACGTTCAAATCTAACTCAGGCTCAATGAATGGTAGCTTACTTTAATGAAAAGAATTTTGCAAAATTATTTTTTAAATTTTATTTACATATTTGACATTTGTCTTATGGTTACATTGCAGTGAGGCATCAGTTTCTAACGGCTGCCTCTGTTTTTTTAGTTCATTTGAACTATTTTTGATATTTGATAATACGACATTCGGCTCAGTGCATTGATCAACATTCACTATGCTCACATAAACTATAAAAAGAGGCAAGTGAAGGAAACCAGTTTTAATCAGAAATGAAGATGCCTGCTGTAGCCTGTCTACCCTGTACGCTTAAGCAGATAAGGCGACCCTTTTATTCCGCGCGACGGTCAATGCCGTATAGATTCATCATTGCTGGTGTAATTCATAGCTATATTTAAAACGTAAAAGAACACTATCGCCAACTCCTAGTGGGGTGGTTTGTACGCTAAGCTTTCCTTCTCTGAGATAATCAGCCAAACAAGACTGACGAGCACTATCTGCCCAAGCCCTAGTGGACAAAGTTCCCTCATGCAACCTAAACTTCCGTCTCGCATTCTGGTCACATGCCTTAGTCCCGAAACTAGCCATTTAACACCAAGTAACCGGGAATTCCTTTCTAGATATGGGATTCTGCTGCTTAGAAGAATATACTTATCTAGTATCTACGAACGACTTACAGCCGGTAGACTGTCTCCTCTGCTTCATTATCTGCCATTATTTTCGCTTATATATAAAAATTATTTCCAGATTTGTTGCGCTACAATCATGTCCCAGAAAAATTAGTTCCGAAAACGATTTACTAAACATGAAATAACAGAATAATAAGACTTGTGATGAAGCAGATCGAAGAGATTCACTGCTTGATATGTAGCGATACAACGAAAGCCGAAATGAAGCTGCAATTCCAATACCGCATTTTCATATAGTTTACATGGCCTAGTGTATGTGTCGCATGAAAGTCTTCCCTTTGAGCCTGGACTAAGCTATTTCGGAAATTTTATTTTTCCTTATTTCAAAGTTTCCTGGTTTCAGAAGAATTTCCTAGTTATGCGGCAGTGAAGCATCATTATATACTACTAATTTAAAGGCGCTTATGATAATACTGATCAATTACAGAAAGACAATTGCTATGTTGTAAATTGCCACAATTAGCATACTTTGCCACAGTCTTCTGGATTGTACGCTTCTCCGAAGTAAGCCAACATTAGTGTTCGTCTGCAGTCCAGTTGATTATCACAGTAGGAGACCATTCGGAAAAGTGAATCTTCATGAAGTCGAACCGTGGCATCAAAACGACTTCCACTCTCACCTATAAACAAGTAATAGCACTAGACACTGTTAGAAAAAATCTTACACGAGTGATCGTAAACGTTCGATTTAGCAAAGCACATTGTGAATTTGACTCACCAGGAAGAACCTACTCACTTTACGTAATAGTCGACATTGTAAAAATCTAAATTATACTGTTACACCATTTTAACAAATCGACGTTTATTGTGCCACGCATTCGTCATACACCTGTGACCCGTAGCAATAGAAGTCTTCGATCATAGCCAGATGTACGCGTGACGGAAGTAATTCTTGGCAGACTTCCGTTATACAAACATCCCAGTTTTAATTATGTGTTAAATTGGTAATGACCGAATGAAGATAAGCATGTTAACTCGAAGAGAAAGTTTCGGCCACAGAATGATAGTTTTGCCGCTGGTGCCTCAAAACCAGATGTGTCGGGCATTTGATACTCATCAGCGTGTCAGTGCTATAGCATCTAAGAGAAGAAACACTCTCAATTGAAATCATTGTTGTACGGTAGTGAATTTATGTTGATTTAGAGCTTTTGATGCTTTTGTTGATAACAAACCCTTCAGAACACATTAACGTTTTGTAATTAGCAATTGCAATTTTAAAGGTAGCTACCTAAAAGTTTGAAAATTACATGTGCTGCAGAAATTAGCAATACTCAAGCTGAATCAACATGAGTATTCCTTCATATAATATGTATGTTGTCAGTATAGACCAAAATAAAATATCGGAGATGGATGGTAAAAAATTTAATTCGAATGGATAAGCCAGTATTATCGAGTACTCGTATATAAAGACGTAGCTAACATAAAACATTCAATCGGAGGTCGATTAGTGCCCAGTAGGTCTGTTCCAACGGTAAAAGAAAAAACGTTGTTCACATGCAGCCATTACAGAAATAAGTATGAAGAAGACCACTAACAACGCTACCTCTTTCGTATTGAAGCCAAAATACACACGCTGGAATGCCAACAGCCTTTTCTGGTGTACGTGCGCCAATTAGGCCCAACGAGTTTTTATATTTGTTCACAGAATGTGAAAGCTCTTACCTGGCGAACTAGTCAGTATTTTTCTATTAGCGAACTGCACAAGCGCAGTAACAACATTTCTAATCTCAACCAGACTATAATTCATTTCAGCATTCAAAATGTTACATTCAGAACTAGTTCAAAGGGAAAAAGAGTCCCCTCTCATTCCTACACGAGAGTGATCGCGTCAAATATGGTGCCGCCTATCCGCTATCCAAGATGACAATGTATGCCTTACTTGCCCGAGAACTGATACATTCAATTGACTTAGGTTCGATCAGACTTAAGCAACCTAGTTTTAAAAGTCGCAAACATGTACGCGCCAACTCTCAACAAATCTATCGATGAATATAAAGATTTCTTTAATAAATGATTAGATTTGGCTTCGAGCATTCAGCAATGTTCCAGCACCTTAATTACTATCAATGGTTTAACCGTTAAACTTAGTTAAAGGGAAGATGGAACTTGGCTGAAAATAACTGTGACAACGACATCAGGCTATACAATCTTGACCTTTGATCGTGATTAATTTAAACAAAACAGAAGAAATCTTGTAACAGGGCATAGCGATGTAAGCCATACAGACGGGTGGATGTAACTTAATCGAAATCAGATCTATTACATTCTGAAAAAAAGACGATGATGTATATGGTCCAGGATGCGAGAACGAACTCCAGGTGCTCTTTTGATTCAATAAAACCATCTTACTATGGAATTCAAGACTCCAGAATCCTATTGATTTCCACTTCATGCGGGTGTCCGTATTCTGTCACAACACCAATGTATTGAAAGCGGATAAAAAAAGTGCCGACAGCTTTCATGGATAAAAATGCGCTTGCCGAGTCATCTGTACTACAGCCGATGGCATACCAAATAGCAATTAGAACACTATTAAGGAAAACAGAAGCAAAACTCGGTTGCCTTCCGGCAATGAAATCTGGAAATTTGTTTGCTCACACTTTTAACACAAAAGCACTTCAACACACAACCCATGCAGCGAACCTAAGAATATATCGCGGACCAGCTCATTAGCGTCGCAAAAAGTTGGCTGGCAGTCTCGCGGAAAATGAAGTTCAACGCTAGTTTGATTATTTTAGTGAGTTTTAATCAACGTCAAAGTGTCGAAATCTCGTCGTTACATACACTTAGGTCATATATATTAGCAGAGGTCACTTTGCAAGTATGAGCGCCATAATATCTAGTAGCGTAACTCACGAGAAAATTTCCATAATCTCAAAAACCCGCCATATATTGCACATTGCGTCGTTATCGAAAAAGCGACCAAAATAACTTTTTTTCGAGAAAGAAATCGAAATTTCTGGTGAAATAGCAGACATGTAGTCTCATGAGATTTAAAAGAAACATGTTGCGCAACTGGGAATAGATCATTTACCTGATTATCGAGTTGCAATCCGATTTGTTTGCATCCTCTGTCTTCCTGATTTATCCAAAATTTTCGATCTACGGGTATGGAAATCTTTTTCAATGGAAAGCACATCACCTACTAAGTTGACAATTAACATGTCAAGTGGGGGCAGTTTAAACTAAAATTCCACTTGGCATATTGATTGTCAAATTAGTAGGTGATGTGCTTTCGATTGAAAATGATCTCCATATCCGAAGATCGAAAATTTTGGATAAATCAGGAAGACAGAGGATGCAAACAAATCGGATCGCAACCCAATAATCAAGTAAAAAAAGTCTCATGAGATACCACAAAGCTGCTGGAATCATATTTCATCATTGTAATTTTAAATTCGAAAGAATAGATATTACAAAAGATCTTCACAAGAATATTGCCACAATCTGCGAGAAAGTTCCGTTTGGGAGTATATAAAAAAGGCACTAGCACTTGTATCAACTATAGTAGTATTAGCATCGAAGGTGTTCACTACTACTATCCAACTATGATTTCCATATATATTCAATGCGGTTTGATCCTCCCTAGTCAGTTTGCCGTCGTACTCTAATGATGATCATGGAAGGTTGCAACGCGTCAGTGCGTGCGACTGGCGTTAGTTTTTTATGTTGACCGACGACTGGTTAAATATAATGGGATCGGTGTTTACTTCAAGCTCGCAAACTTGATTTAAAGAATTGTTACTACACCCGCGAAGTCAATTATTGTTAAATTGTATTGCCCATATATGTATATATATATATATATATATATATATATATATATATATATATATATATGGCGAAAGCTGCAACCAACTAATGTTCAGACTTATAGAAATTAGCAATGCAACATTTCCAATAAAGTTTAATGTTTGCAAGACTATCAAAGTGAGAGCCGCATATCTAACTTTGATTTCCATATATATATTCATTGCGGCTTGATTCTCGATAGTCAGTTTGCCGTCGTACTCTGATGATGATCATGGAAGGTCGAAATGCGTCAGTGCGTGCGACTAGCGGTAGTTTTGCTATGTTGTCCGACGACTGGTTAAATACAATGGGATTGGTGTTTACTTCAAACTCGCAAACTTGATTTA
>JAQBSW010008223.1:0-35529 GCA_029291075.1 Eudiplozoon nipponicum | reverse complement strand
GGTCTTGATATAAACACCTGACCCATTAATTACTTACATATGTCAGTATAAACTAAGAATTGTATAGTGTAGAAAAGGCAATTCATCCAGTAGACCGGTTTCGTCCTTATTGGGAACTCATCAAGTACTGGCCAGAATTTGCCGCGGACAGGATACGAACCTGGGCACGTCTGCTTCGGAATCTGGTGCTCTAACCACTGAGCTATCCTGCCGCACACTACACTACACACAATTCTCAGTTATATACTAACTAATGTAACTTGGTTAGTCAATTTTTCCTTTAGGTGGAGCTCATATGGCATCCATTTAGACCCAAAGTTCCAACTAACCATGCCCAATCTGTCATTACTGAACAGACACCACATTACATGGGGAAGTGGTATTGAAATGAACATTTATATAATTAAACGAACATTGGTTGCGCGGGTGGTGATAACAATTATTATAATCAAGGTTGCGGTCTTGATATAAACACCTGACCCATTAATTACTTACATATGTCAGTATAAACTAAGAATTGTATAGTGTAGAAAAGGCAATTCATCCAGTAGACCGGTTTCGTCCTTATTGGGAACTCATCAAGTACTGGCCAGAATTTGCCGCGGACAGGATACGAACCTGGGCACGTCTGCTTCGGAATCTGGTGCTCTAACCACTGAGCTATCCTGCCGCACACTACACTACACACAATTCTCAGTTATATACTAACTAATGTAACTTGGTTAGTCAATTTTTCCTTTAGGTGGAGCTCATATGGCATCCATTTAGACCCAAAGTTCCAACTAACCATGCCCAATCTGTCATTACTGAACAGACACCACATTACATGGGGAAGTGGTATTGAAATGAACATTTATATAACATTTATATATAAATTCTGGCCAGTACTTGATGAGTTCCCAATAAGGACGAAACCGGTCTACTGGATGAATTGCCTTTTCTACACTATACAATTCTTAGTTTATACTGACATATGTAAGTAATTAATGGGTCAGGTGTTTATATCAAGACCGCAACCTTGATTATAATAATTGTTATCACCACCCGCGCAACCAATGTTCGTTTAATTATATAAATGTTCATTTCAATACCACTTCCCCATGTAATGTGGTGTCTGTTCAGTAATGACAGATTGGGCATGGTTAGTTGGAACTTTGGGTCTAAATGGATGCCATATGAGCTCCACCTAAAGGAAAAATTGACTAACCAAGTTACATTAGTTAGTATATAACTGAGAATTGTGTGTAGTGTAGTGTGCGGCAGGATAGCTCAGTGGTTAGAGCACCAGATTCCGAAGCAGACGTGCCCAGGTTCGTATCCTGTCCGCGGCAAATTCTGGCCAGTACTTGATGAGTTCCCAATAAGGACGAAACCGGTCTACTGGATGAATTGCCTTTTCTACACTATACAATTCTTAGTTTATACTGACATATGTAAGTAATTAATGGGTCAGGTGTTTATATCAAGACCGCAACCTTGATTATAATAAATGTTGTTCGATGACTGGTTAAATACAAAGGGGTTGGTGTTTACTTGTAGCTTGCAAACTTGATTTAAAGTATTATTGAGTTTTTTCGAAAAAGAACCAAACTGGTCTACTGGAAGAACTGCATTTGAAACCTGATGCAATATTTAGCTTGTACTGACGAAATTTACATAATGAATGATCCTGCCACAAGACTTAAAACTATTAAAGTTTCAATAATTCGCACGTAGTTTCTTTATATGATCATAAATCAGGATTGTAAATTAAGATTATCAGGTATTATTATATTCCATATACGTTCCGGTTGAAGTAAACTTATTTAGATGCATTCGTTTTTATGTTACAGGTATTTCCTTATAATATTTGCCATGAGTGGCGCAGTGGATAGAGCCACGGATCCGATGCGGGCGTGCCGATGCTCCAAACTCGTCCACATCCAAATTCTGGACAGAAAATAAAGAGTTCCAAATAAGGACAAAATCGGTTTTCTGGATGTTTTACATTTTCTAGATTATTGAACGTGTAGTTTATACATACATATATATATATATATATATATATATATATATATATATATATATATATATATATATATATATATAGGCTTGGTGTTGTTACTCAACGCCCGGAAATCAATATTCGCGGACCACTTATAGTTCCTGGGACTCTGCTGGGATAAATGATTTGGAAAATTCTTAAACAGTAAAATTTTCTCAAAGGTTCTTAAGATAAAAATTGCCAGAATGCAGTCCTGTCAAATTATATTGAATAACTAATAATTTAATAATTTAGTTTTTCATGCCTCTGGTATTCCGTCTTTAAGACCTACTTCTGGACATTTTCACAATATTCGTTTAGAATACTTGCAAGAAAATACCACTGACCAATCGAAAGTATGTTTTTTTTGGGCATAAATGGCAAATTTATTTAATAATTACCTAGAAGCCCAAATAAATTTCGTCGGTTATAAATGTCATGGCTTTCGATTGGATTGAGTGAATAAGAAATAATCCAATTTTAAGAATTATTTTTTGATATTTGTAGCAGCCAATCAAACGGAATTGTATGACATTTATTAATGAATAAATGAATTTTTTTATTGATTATTCATGAAATAATCTGCCCATAAATTATTTATTGGAATATTTAAATGAAATTGATATGTTAAAGATTAATGAAGAGCCAGGTCAGCATTTCACCTAAATTTACTCGGACAATTTTATTGATATTAAACAAAATAAAGGAATTAGGTTCTTCAGTTTCTATTTGCAAACATATGTGGTGCCAAAAAGATTAATTAAATAGTGTAAATGAAAGAACTAGAAACCGATATTTGCCAATGGCATTCGAGCTAAACCAATCAAAATTGAATATATGGTAACGAGCTGCAAAGTTTACACAAAGGTGAATCTAATGCGCACCTAGAAAAAAATAGTTTAAATAGGACCAGAAGGATAAGGCAAAGTCAAGATGAGCAGAAGTTAAAATCTCATGTGCACATTCGTTTCGTGTTTACTGGCGACTCATCAGTAAGAGCCAGTATTACGTCCTATGCCCTTCATTTAATGTCTGCGATATAGAGACTTTAAAGCCCAATCACTATATAAAATATGTATAATACACAATTGAATACATCTAAGTTCTACACAACAAACAATATCTAGATGTGACAGCAAAGATTAAACAAAGAACCACAGAAGTTGATGATATAAAGATTGAATAAGTAATAAAAACATCATCTGTAATTTAGAAAAAATTCATAGATACATGGAATTTCACACTATTCCCTTTGTTTCTATTTACGATTTTTCGATGACTATATTTTCAGAAAATTTAAAAAAAGGAACTTCCCTCGCAGAAAACAATCGGCATTATACAAAAGAATCTAAGTGAAGGCGATATCATTGACATTTAGCCTGCATTTAAAACTTCTGAAATGACCCCACAAGGGGCGTCAATCAATATGCCTACGAAGAATTAGGTCTAAAACCTGTGAAAGGAAGAATAGAGAAGGAATTTAAAAGAAAGACAAGTGATTAAAAAGAGACATATAGCTGAACTCAGATACTTTAAATAGAACGAAACGAAATGGGTAAGGAATTATTATACTTGAGGATTCTGCTGATCGACCATCTTTAAATGAGATCAGTGATCGTCATTTATAATTCAAACAGAACAGTAAACAGAAAAATACAAAGTAAACAATACAAAAGTTTCTAAAATGAGAAAGGAATATGTTTTACCCTTAACAATTAAATCTAAAGACATATAAGAATTTTTCGATTCATTTAAATGCAAAACGGATCGGAAGTATCTCCGTGACTGAATGACAAACCGAAAGTGCATAATGATAGGACAGCCGTAGGAGCTATTCTTATTCTGATTTATATGTCAATTCTCATAGCACCAACATATTAATTTGCACAATATTTTGGCAAACGAACAAAATAAATAATAAATAGTAAAAATACACGCTCAAACTAGGTCCATCTTAAGATAGTAGACGAACCCAAGCAGATAATCATCCCTGACGACCGAACGGTGTAACATGACGTTTTATCATTGGTAACCAACATGCTTATGTAAACCACGCTGTCTTTTGGGAATTAATTTAAAAAAAATTATATATTTTCCTATAGTCATAAATGATCTTAACGACTTTGTATTACAATTTTCAACCATCGAAAACTTACATCTGTTGCGACAAATTTCGATAATCCAATCGTATAGATATAAGAAGCTTATGCATGTACGTACCATCTTGATGAAACGAGCCTTAAACCATTAATTTACTTGCACACGATTTAAAAAGTAAAGTTACCGATATAAGATTTAAAAGAAACATGTTGCGCGACAGGAAAGAGATAATTTACCTGATTTTCGGATTGCGTACCGAAATATTTGAATCCACTGTCATCCTGATTTTTCCATATATTTCGACCTCCGGGTACGGAGGTCTTTTTCAATGGCAAACACATCACACACTTAGTTGACAATCAATATGTCAAGTGGAAATATTAATTTAAACTGCCTCATTTATACTTGTTTTTAGATCTCTTAAGCATAACGTTTTTTTATAAAAAATGTTAGGAAAGTGTATGTTAAATTGGTTTGTGTATATGTCTACATGTATACACTCTTCGCAATGAGATTACAGTGATTTAATGACAATTACTGACAACTCACTAGATAAGCGTACGTCATGACTGTGTGTATGTGTTCTCGTTTGTTTTGGATTGAGGAGTAATCAGTTAATGCACGTGTACACTCATCCCAGTGAAATTACAGCGATTTGGCAACATCTGACTATTCACTGGATAGGCGTGTTTGTGTGTATGTGCGTGAGCGTTTACTTAAAACTGAGAGCTAATCTGTTACATGTAATTACAGGCACGTGTAACGGTCATACAAGTAAAACTAAAATGATAACTGTCATTTCCTAACTGCACACGTCAGACCTATTTTACACTTACTTTTCTAAATGAAGTAATTACGAGTGGCATTTCGGTGAGGAGGGGGCAAGATACTATGAATAGAGTAAATAATTAATAGGTAGCAAAATTAAATTAGAAACGGATAAAGTGTTTCAATAGGGTAGAAAGTTAAATTAAACGGTACGTAAAAGAAATTAAAAATTGCCTGATAAAGAAGATACTAGTAATAGTGCAAAGAAAATTTGGCTTTTTTAAAAAAAGAACAATAAATAAAATTAAAATAAACCTTGCCATCATGTATAGATAAATGTTTGTTAAAGGCGCTACACTAACAACAGAACGTAAGATAATAGATAAATAAGATAACAAGTAAACAAGGATGAAATATAAGACAATCAGATAATAAATTATAAGATATTGAATTACTCACCCTCCACCTCTAGAAGTTAATATCAATCCAGTGTTCTTATTCTTTTACTTGAGCGAGTTTCTGATTCAGATTCGTGCAATCTTCGTTTCCTACCATTATTTAATACTGTATTCCAAATAGGACCTAGTGATTTTTCTACGGCTGTTTCATTCATGATATCATTTCTCGATTTAATTTCTATGGATTCTATAATCAATCTAGTCGATCTATTACGGCCACAAATTGATATACGTCTACACCCATCCCAATTAATTGAATGCCCTGTCTCTACTGTATGGCGTGCAAGATCCGATCTATTAATATGGCCATACTTGCATGCAGTTTTATCTTCCCCTCTTCTTACCCTAATTGGACGCATGGTTTCACCTACATACAACAAGTTACAGTCGTTACATGGAATTTCATATACTCCTGGAGTGTCTAATTGTTCCAATTTTTTGTTTTGGTTGGGCAGTTTAATACCTAGGGTAACGGTCTGTTTTAAATAGTACGTATATTGTATTTGGATGCTATCATTTTGACTTTCCTACTTAGTTTAGAATCAGGTATTACCATTACCCTTCGACCATCTTTTGTTTTATTTGATTTCACGTACTTCCAGTCATGATTAAATTTACTTATAATGCTCATTATAGTGGCTTTAATTAACTTTAGAGGGTACCCACTATCACTGAATATTTCTCGCAGTCTAACTAATTCAATATCCCTATGTTTTGTATATGTTAATCTTAAGCATCTAATTTTCATTGATGTTAGGATAACGATTTTCATTCTTTATGGGTGATTTGAATTGAAATTAAGAAGGATACCTGAGTAAGTATCCTTCCTATAGACATCCCGTTCTAGTTTTGTACCATTTCTAATTAACTTGACATCCAGAAATGGTAATTCACCACATGATTCATTTTCAATAGTAAATTTAAGCTCGCTCACCTGAATTGCCATATTTAAGAAATTTATCAGTTGATCTTCCCCGTGATTCCAAATAACTAATATATCATTCAAATATCTTACATACAATTTAGGATTAATTGGCGTTATATCTGAAAGGGTTTTCTCCATGTAATGCATGAAGATATTAGCTATCGGAACTGACAGTGGTTGTCCCATTGGAACACCTCTAATCTGTTTATAAAATTCATTCATAAATTTAAAATAAGTGGAAGACATACATAAGTCCATCATTTCCATGACATGTCTCATCGTCATTTTACTTCCTTCTAATAGTACTGGATGATCAACCAGGAAACACTGAAAATAATCTAGTGCTTTGGGTACTGGTATATTGTTGTACATTGACACCACATCTAAACTCACCAATCTATCGTTTTCATGTAGCTCACATTTATCGACAATCTCAACCAAATGGTATGAATTCATCAAAGTTTGGTCTTAGAAGTACGAATATTTCTTTATTCTATGGCATAGAAACTTAGACATTTTATATGTTGGAGAGTGTTGGACATTAACGATAATTCTCAAAGGGTGCCTGGTTTATGTATCTTTACTAAAGCGTACACTCTAGGAGCGACTGTATCTCTTTGTATGAGAGCGTTATCATGCGCTTGATCTAATTCTCCTTCAGTAATCATGTTATTGATCAATAATTTAACTTCTCCTTGTAGTTTATCAGTAGGATCTTTATTAATTTGAGTGTATACCTCTATATTGTCTAGTTGTTCATACATTTTAGCATTATAGTCAGATTGACTCATTAGAACCGTCGCTCCTCCTTTGTCTGCTTTCAAGCATATCACACTGTTTGCTATTAGTTCTTTTATGAGACTTTTTACTGCATAATTTGGTTTATATTTTGCATTTTCGCACGTTAGCACAGCTGCGGCTACGTTTATTTCAAACATAACCTTATCTTTGTCTGAGAGGAATTGTGCTGTTTTAACAGCCTCAGTAATTATCTCATTTTTTGGTGTTTTCTCAATATGGATAGCTGTATTCAGACCACGGTTAAGCATTTCTAGCTGATTCTCATTAAGATTTATTTTAGAAAGGTTTACCACTCGATTAGTTACAGCAGGGAACGTCTTAGTTATGGTCTGTCTATAGATGCCCAAATTTCCTAATTTTTTATCATGCCTGACCTGAACCTTTTTTATCTCTCTATTACGTGCGCCATCAGTAAAATCCTCTATACATTTAAAGTCATCCACGTGCAAAAAGGAAAGTAACAAAGATCTTATTTTAGTTTTCTCTCTGATTAGTTCGTATTTGCGTTTTTCTAAATCGCTAATCAATGTATTCATTATGTTCAAAGTCAGTTCATGTTTAAGAGATCTACCTTTATCATTTAAATGAAATGGAAATTTAAATTTAAAACATTTAGGAATTACGCAATGTTTTAAACATATTTTAATGAAACGAATATTTTCCACTTGCCTTACTAATTGTTTTTTTATGTGATGATAGCGATTTTGCAGCTTCACTATTGTAGCACCGTATTTAGTAACTAAGTAAGATTTAAAAGAAACATGTTGCGCGACAGAAAATAGATAATTTACCTGATTTTCGGATTGTGTACCAAAATATTTGAATCCACTATCATCATGATTTTTCAAAATATTTAGACTTCCGGGAACGGAGGTCTTTTTCGATGTCAAACATATCGCACACTTAGTTGACAATCAATATGTCAAGTGGAAATATTAATTTAAACAGCCTCATTTATACTTGTTTTTAGATCTCGAAGGCATAATGTTAATTTTATAAAAATGTTAGGAAAGTGTATGTTAAATTGGTTTGTGTATATGTCTACATCTATACACTCTTCGCAATGAGATTACAGTGATTTAATGAAAATTACTGACAACTCACTAGATAAGCGTACGTCATGCCTGTGTGTATGTGTTCTCGTTTGTTTTGGATTGAGGAGTAATCAGTTAATGCACGTGTACACTCATCCCAGTGAAATTACAGCTATTTGGCAACATCTGACTATTCACTGGATAGGCGTGTTTGTGTGTATGTGCGTGAGCGTTTACTTAAAACTGATAGTTAATCTGTTACATGTAATTAGAGGCACGTGTAACGGTCATACAAGTAAAACTAAAATGATAACTACCATTTCCTAACTGCACACGTCAGACCTATTTTACACTTATTTTTATAAATGAAGTAATTACGAGTGGCATTTCGGTGAGGAGGGGGAAAGATACTATGAATAGTGTAAATAATTAGTAGGTAGCAAAATTAAATTAGAAACGGATAAAGTGTTTCAATAGGATAGAAGGTTAAATTAAACGGTATGTAAATGAAATTAAAAATAGTCTGATAAAGAAGATACTAGTAATAGTGCAAAGAAAATTTATCTTTTGTAAAAAAAGAACAATAAATAAAATAAAAATAAACCTTGCCATCATGTATAGATAAATGTTTGTTAAAGGCGCTACACTAACAACAGAACGTAAGATTATAGATAAATAAGATAACAAGTAAACAAGGATGAAATATAAGACAATCAGATAATAAATTATAAGATACGGAATTACTCACCCTCCACCTCTAGAAGTTAATATCAATCCAGTGTTCTTATTCTTTTACTTGAGCGAGTTTCTGATTCAGATTCGTGCAATCTTCGTTTCATACCATTATTTAATACTGTATTCAAAATAGGACCTAGTGATTTTTCTACGGCTGTTTCATTCATGATATCATTTCTTCTAAACTACACCAAACCAGAAAGATAGCAAATCCACACAAAACTAAACAAATTCAAACCTATTATTTTACTGCAAAGAGCACAATTATGATGTGACAAATTAAAAGGCATTTTACTTCTCTTAGACGTTCACCCACGTAAGGCTGCTAAGTCCCATAGAATTCAGTTTTACCGCATGATTAATAGAGACCGAACGACCATAAATTCACTATTTCATTTTTAAAAAGTTCTAAATATATTTGTTACCCGCATATGTGCCCGGTAATCGTAGATCCAAACAATAAATAAAGAGAATAGTTCGCAAGTGCACAGCAATAAAGGCTCAATAATGTTTTTGGCACAGGAAGCATCTTAAAAACAGGCCGTCCAATTCCACATGGCTTTTTCTAAATTTAGTGACAAGTTCATTTTCAAAAATATTCCTTTATATAAATGGCGATTCAAGCTTCCTTTACATTAAATTGCAGAGGCGCAAGTAACTATATTAGAACTAATAAGGCTTCTCTAATGGATCAGTTTATCGTTCGTAGTCCGCAGACGGTTGCAATAAATAGAGCGGCAATGCTATGTGACATGGTGGCTCAGTGGTTAGTCACAGACTCCGAGGCAGACGTGCCCAGGTTCGAGCCCTGTCCGCGGCAAATTCGGGAGAGCACGTGAAGAGATCCAAATAAGGAAGAAACCCATCAATTGGATGAATTGACATTTCTACCTTATATAGGGTGTGGTTTTTACTGGCAAATGTATGTACATTATGGGACAGGTGTTCTTATCATGATCGAACCATTTATTTAATTGATTGTTATCCCCGCCCGCACAACCATCGTTCATTAAAATACATTTATTTATTAACATTTGGAACGAAATAGTGAATTTATCCACATTCGGTCGATAGTGGAATTCGACATCAAATAAACAGACATGAAAAGAAAAACTAAAATTTATAAAATGTTTTCTTGACTTACAGTATTTGTCGAATCCTTATTTAGCAGTTCTGCATATACCTTCCTGGCCTCATCTAGCCTTTAGTGATTAAAATAAATTTTAAAATATTGGCGGAGATAAAAATAGTAAACTAAATTCATATCTAGTAAAATTTAATCTTTTAAATAGATGTGGCCAAATTTACAAAGACAGCAGTCATTGTTACCCAAATAAAATAACTTTACTTATAAGCGAAAATCGATAAGAATTATTATATGCTAATTGATGTTGCTATAAATTGTTACACAAAATTCCAAGATCAAAGCAGAAAAACAATCTAAAAACGAACATTATTATTAAATATACACGGAAGACATCATCCAACACTTTAAACAAACAATGTACTGATAACCATTATCATATACAAAAAATCTATAACAACATTGACGACAGCAATAATACCGTCCAGAAGGCAAATTAAAAAAAAATTTGATAAAATTTTGAATTAATTATCACATAGATACCGTTTTGGCCATAAAAATAAGATTACATAGGAAACGTATATGAATATAACACCAATTAGCCCTTTATTTCAATTAAGCTTCGACTGTTTTGGAGAAGTATTTCATTTGAACTATTACTGTAACGACCTCCACAAATGTGAACTTGTAGCTCGTCCATATCTAAAAACACGTACGTCCACAAACATGCAAAATTGGTCCACATTCATCACTTCTTCATCCTTATTTCTCCGAAGCACTTAGAAAGCTGCTATCGCACGCGCAACTTCTTGAAAGATAAAACTGAAGATAAGATAGACCCTAACTGGCAACCATCCCGTTGACATCTAATAGCTCACAAATTCAATACAGTCAAAGGGCACGAAGCAGACGTGCCTAGGTTCAAGCCCTAACTGCGGCAAATTCTGGCCAGTACGTGATGAATATTCAATAAGGACGAAACCGGTCTACTGGATGAATTTTCTTTTCTACACTATACAATTCTTAGTTTATACTGAAATATTCAATAAATGAATGGGTCAGGAGCTTATATCAAGATCGCAATCTTGATTATAATAATTGTTATCACCGCCCGCGCAACCAATGTTTGAATAATTCCATAAATCTTCATCTCAATACCACATCCACATATAGTGTGATGTCTGTTCAGTAATGACAGATTGGAGATGGTTAGTTGGAACTTTGGGTCTAAACGGATGTCATATGGGCTCCACCTAAAGGAGAAATAGACTAACCAAGTTACTTTAGTATCTAACTGAAAATTGTGTGTATTGTAGTGTGCGGCAGGGTGGCCCTGTGTTCAGAGCACCAGATTCAAGGACAGACGTGCTCAGGTTCGAGCCCTGTCCGCGGTAAATGCGGGCCAGTACGTGATGAGTTACCAATAAGGATGAAACCGGTCTAATGGATGAATTTTCTTTTCTACATTATACAATTCTTAGTTTATACTGACATATGTAAGTAATTAATGGACCAGGTGCTTATATCAAGATTGCAACCTTGATAATAGTAAGTTATCACCGTCCGCGCAATCAATGTTCGTTTAAACTGTATATGTTTTATAAGGCATTAACGTCCACAAAACAAGAAAACAGCAAATAATATTGATTTCAAATAAGACATCAATATTCATGCACAATATGTCAAATAAATGATTCTGGTTCATCTACAATAGTAAACATCTAGATTTTTTAAAGTTTGAAGTTAAATCGACAACAATTACACAGAACCTTTTTTAAACCTTACACAGGTGTTGATCATATTATACTTTGACGATATTGAGCGCAAAGAACAAATCAATTCACAATCTAGAAAGTGCTGCATCTTAACTAATCTTAGCCAGACTTACACAAGAAGATAAAGTAGTGCCTGAAACGGCTGAACGTTTCCAATTCTCCACGTGCACCCACGCACGCACGCATGTGCAGACTATCTTCACTACAATATTCTGTGGATTTCTTTCGTAAAGTATTCATTTTTAGATGCTTGAAAAGAATATAATACAAAATTATAAACTGCGAAAAAATTACAAGCGAAATATTCTATGACCTTCCATCAATATTATATTGCATGCACTGTGACATGGATAAATCAGGAGTACTATATAGAACGTGTCCGTGATATATCAACGTGTACCTCCAGAAATGATCAATCTCACATATAATGGAACTGCTGTAAAACCTAGGGGACATCGCCATAAACGGAACGAAATAGGCTATGTTCTGAAGATATTGCGTCGTCAGTCACATTTTTTAATTATTTGCTTTTGGAAAAATGTATATTAGCATGGCAAACGTTAACAGAAACCGTAGAAATTTTTTAACAGCGCGAAAAAAGTGCACTCAGAATACCGTTATCCATACAACAGTAATGTAACAGACAACAAGGTTATAAACATGATGGTAAACAACAATTGTAGAGATTTTGTATTAGGCGTTGCGCAACTAATAACGAATTAGTTCAAATATGACCAGAAGGATGAGCCAAAGACAGCATGATAGGAAAGTATAATATCGTGCTTACTAGCGTACTATCAGATGGAGCCCATATTACGCTCTTTACCCACTATAAATTTGGGTGAAGAATGTGGGAAAATAAGACGTATATTCCCCTATAAGAATGTGTAAACCCGCAGTAATGAGGCTACCTTTATATAAAGTTTTTGACAATGTAACTTGAAAGCTAACTCTCTCTCTCTCTCTCTCTCTCTCTCTCTCTCTCTATATATATATATATATGTATATATATATATATATATATATCAAGTCTGTAAATAGAACCAACACTACGGCTATTATGTCGGTACTTGCTACCCATAATATGGTACCGAAAAGGTACATGGTACTAACATTATGGTTGCTGAGACGGTACATGGTACCAACACGATGGATTTCAATGTATGCTAAACATCACCAAAATTGAGAATTACAACTATATTTGAGCACGTTACTCCAGCAAATCCATACACTCAGGCCTTGTTCGATATCAGTGATCACATTTCGTCCTATTTTCCCACATTCTTCACGCAAATATATATTGGATAAGGACGTAATTATAGCTTCTACTGATGAGTAGCCAGTAAGCGCGAAACGTATATGCCGGATCTTATACTATCTGTTCATATTGTTTTTGGTTTATCCTTCTGGTGATATTTAATCTAATTTCTTACTAGGTGCACAACGACTAATACAAAATTGCATACATCTTAGTTCTCCGCCGCAAGCAGTATCTATTGGCAGAGATTGTTTATCCATTTCCTGTTAAATTTTACGCGCTAAATTACTTGTTGATTAAATAAATTCTGGTGTACGTTGATATTTCGATCAAAATGATCGGTGATATATGTCGGAACCGCGCCCGCTATAGTCTCAGATCCGATGCAAGATTGATCGAAACATCAAAATTGGTCTGAATTTGGATGTCGCCAACAAGTAATTTAATGTAAAAACTGCACTGAATGATAAATTTAAAGGCATAACAATATGGATAAAAGAGGAACTTACTTTCCTGTGGATTCTAAATACATTCCAAGAAGACGCTCTACTCTCATACTGTCAGGAAATTGTTGTTGTAAATCAGTTAAGCATCTCTGAAAATCATAAATAAACGAACAATGTTGAAATAATTCCGTCCAATTCAACGTTCTGTTATTGCGCATAGAAAGCATCAGATAAGTCAGTGGTTACGGTAAAAATGTAGGATATCACTTAAGCGAATGGGGCTATATATTGATTTAATAAAGAGACTGACGTTGAAACTTTTATCATGCAAGTAAAAAGGTAGGCCACGGACTAACGTAAACACTGCACAGAAATAATCTGGCATAAGGGAACAGTTTAATTTTAGTAGATTTAAGGGTTATCGCAATTCGTATTGATAAGTTTGTCTTTCCACCGGTTATCTTTCAACCAATGAACATTAAGAAAAAATTATGGTGCAGGTGCGAAAACTTATTTATTGGAAAAAGAAGCCTCTTGACAATAGACTTGCATCACCTGGAGCAGAAGACATTAATAACGTAGTTTAATTTTCCAATTCAAGAGCCTTTCTATCCAATTGGATAAGCAATAAATTGTGTATGAAAGCGAATAAATACGGGAATGACGATAGCTATTACGAAAAGAAAATCGAAGAAAATAAGCGGAGAGATCAACGACATTATCATGCACGGCCATGCAAGAGGCAATAGTAACTAATTTTTCACTGTCATAAGGTTACGAAGCGAATCGAAGAAAACAACAAAATTTATATAATTAGTGAGATTTCCTAGAGAGAGAGGGGGGTATCTAGATACTATAAGAATATTTATCTAGATAACCTACAGAAGTGAAGCAAACAAAACCTATACACAACACCGTTTCGGCCAAATCAACAATACGGCTTCCTTGCAAGTTTCATTGGATAACGTCATAAACCAAACTTAACCTCGCGACAAATAAAAGAAAGTTACGAAGATGACTCTACAATAAATCTGCAACAATATCGCAACTGAGCTCGAATCGATGCCATATCGTATAGGGTTACTAACAAAGAACTAATGTGCACGTGGAGACCATTCTTGTAGTCAAGTGGGTTCTATAGTACCCAATTTTGATGTAAGTGACTTCAACTGATTCTGATGTCAAAGTTTGCCAACCGTATTTCTTTCGACAATCAGGCGCTGGATGAGAGAACGGAGCACCACTAGGCAAACGAATTGAGAGCATACGCAAAACATTACATAGAAAACGAAGTTGATGGAACCTTGTTTGTTTTTCTAAGAAGCACTTGTTAGCAGATCCAAAAAAACGTCTACGGATGTTAAAGTTGGTTATTCATTGTTCGTAACTAACATGTGCTAGGTTACTTTAAAAAACGATAATCGAATGTCTGTAAACACCAAAAGTCAACTCTAAGGGGCCAAGTTTCTAGTGTATAGTGAAACTGCGCGTACAGACGCGTTATAAACACGACATTTAACGCAGAGTGAAATACTCACGTTTTTCATAAATAGCGAAGGCTCGGAAATCTACTCTTACTTTCGCGATTCTCATACTCACTTCATGAGAAATATAGTCTGAGTTATTAATAGTGCTCCAAAGGTATGTAAACCTGTCAACTATGTCTAGGTCTTCACTCTGCAATCGCAGAGTTGGAGTAAACGGTGGGCGATCCCGTAAAATTATATTACATTTAGAGGCCCTTGATTTCGTCTGTGCACAAAGTCGGTTATTTACAGGGATTCATTACATTAAGCAAGCTTCAGCTCGTGTGCTAAGAACAATACCAACGTCCCATTTACCGGCTTTGGAAAACTCCATGGAAGCAGATGTTCGAAGCCATTTCTGTAATACAAGTAATATTCTGTACTCTGGTTCCAGATACCCAACGTACATCAATTTTTAATTTATCCAACGTACGTGCGAGAGCCATACAAAATCGTGCTCATTGAATGTTATTGTGAACGCACTTTGGTATGTAATTGTAGTTTGTAATCAATTTCCATATTGGTGAAAACGAGATCAAGATAGCTTTTTTGTCGGGGCTGGTTGAATCGATTTTTGAGTGATTCCAGATTGACTTCAAGAATTGAATATACTGTTGGTAGAATATAAGCGACTAGGTAGACAATCAGTGGAGCTAACTTCTATAATTATTCAATAGGTAAAACGTAATTGTTTATTATTTTCTTCGGTTGAATATGTACGATATTTACACTTCACTGTTAGGTAAAATCAAAGATTTGAGATTTTTATAAATATAGACTCAGGATTGTTGTTGGAAGTATACGCAGAAACTTATGAACTAATGTAGATTGATTGCTCTACCATCTCTTTTGCTGGTGCCCTATCCGATCAAATTAATTTTGATTTCACACTAATGGATCGAGATTGAACAACGTTTCTCAGACATCAATTATATGCAGTCTTAGTTTACAGGTAGAGATCTTAATTTTGACAAAGAATATGAAGTTTTACTAAATCTAGGATTGAAGCAATTGTGAAACAGGTGGTTTCCTGTTAAATTTGTTGCTGTTTTGGTTTGCTTAAAAACCGATATTGTGTGCTGCTGCAGTAGCCTGATTCTGCGTATCCACTCTACACGACTCATCAGATAAGGTATCAGTTTAAATACTTCGTAACGGCCGATATAGTATGTAATCATTATAACTTGTATCGTTCATGGTTATGTGGACCGTAAAATAAAACTAGATAACCCAATCCTAGTGGGGACGGTTTTTGTTCAGCTTTCCCTCTCTTTGATATTCTGCCAACCAAACCTGATGAGTACTATCTGCCAAGATGCTAGTGGCCAATCTTTTTTTCAGCAGCAGAAACCTGCCCCTCGCGTATATCACGCTTAATCTCATTTCAACACCACCCACTTGACAGTAAGTTTTACTGTTTAGTTAGACCAAACTCGATTCTCCGCATGAAAAGGAATGATGGCGGTCTAATCACACCTGGAAAAGTACATACTACCTTACCCGAGCTAACTAGCTTGTGCCCACCAGTCGTCAGGCCGGAACCTTCTATGGTTACGGGAAAAGAATGTAAAAAAATTACGGGCGGCATGCGCAAGTCGGCAAAGCGATTCATCGCATTTTTTAATCCTATCACTTACGATAACCAACCAATACGCGCGGCTGGCATATCAAGCAGCATTATTCTGTTTATTCGACACAAAAACCAGCCGAGGAAACCACAGAAGACCAGGTAACTTCTTGCGGAAATTTGATAGCGGCTATAATCAAAATCCTCTGAAAAGAATGCGAACGCCAACTTCGGACTCAATCTATCTTTTGTAAGTTTCACTGCCTCCTCAACTTTATAGTGTAGTTGAAAATGCACTGCCTTCCTATCAACAGTGCCTACAATCACTGTTGACTTTATTCTATCATTCAGTTCATATTTATCTATGAACTGTGGCAGGAAACCGTTAAGGATAAGAATATTACGTGTAGTGGTCTACTAACTAACTCAGATTGCTCCATCATCCTTTAGCCAATTCGCCATCTTAGTCTGACATGTATACTGCAGGCCCATTCTATTCTAGCATTAGTAGTTAACCTAATTCAGTTAGAAAGACTGCTTAGTTTGAAAACAATTGATATGGTCTCCTCATTCCATGTACCATGTGGGAGATAAGGCAACGCACTATAAATTATTGCAGCTTAAAAATAAAATTAGATCATCCGCATTTCTAACTCTGATGGGTATCTGAGATAAGTTTTCATTACTGTCTGTTCAGAAAATATTTCTGGGATCGAGACCGATTTGGTTGCCAATCCAAATTGCTATTATATATATGTTATATCCGCCGATCATGACCACACAGTGCATTGATTATAAGATTATCGTTACCATCATTAACTGTTTTGTTGACCGTTAATTATCCCAAATCCATTGTGCGAATAAGTTGGAACAAACCTAGGCTGTCACCTTATGTGAACGCTTCCATGTTTAACCCTATCCGGCAAGAATGATTCAAAAACAGTTCTCAGTCTGTGCTTAAGCTGGCATTTAGTAATATACGAATATTATTATTAGCAATAGGCGAGCTAGCAGGAATTACACGCATTTTCGATAATTTACAGACTTAAAAGAGACCATAAGGATCATTCTACAGGAAGCTACAATGCTCTATACATGTACTTGCACCCAGAAAAGGGGATCATAGCTTTTACAGTACGATAGAATTTTCGCAAATGTACGTGTAAATGTGCAGTGCATGATTGCATTTTTCGAATCAGCATATGATCAAAAAATAAACAAGTCCAAGGTGAAAATAGATCATCAATAACGAATTCCTACAATCCAATTTGATTCCAAAACTGGAGGACCCAAGAAACAACGTATAATGTTTTTGCTACACAAAATTAGTCTATATTTCGCGTAGCTATCCAAAAGTAGTGCTTTGCTAATTAAGTTTAAGGATTATTTTCCCCCATATTAAATTTTGCTACACACAAGCACGCAATTTGAGATTATTTTCCATTAACAGCCAACTGTTTTTTACGCACTTTTCTAGGAAAAACGTTTGGTCGATGACGAGTGTCCTTCCTACTTTTTATAGGAGCGTATGCTGATACTACTTAAAAGAGACTTTAAGTTATACTTTTGCCAATGATTTTAGTAGAAGACTTTAAATATTCCAAACGAACTCGACGTTTCAAAAAGAGCCGTTCAGTTTGAAAAGTTACAGCTTGTGAAGTGAGAACAAACCCGACCGACCTACTAATGTCTGATTGGACAAAATCTGTAGTATCAGTGGATGGAAGTTATTAAAGCGTAGATGAGAATAACGCGCACAATTCAGAACCAATCTTGCGATCCCGGATTTTAGTTTTGATACGCAACACATATCGATTTCCAAAAAAATCTAACGTTTGAGTTAAAGCTGCCTTCTGCCAAATATTTCATAATTTTCACCCTATAAATGAGCTGGAACCAAAATATTTTCTAGGTTTATTAAAAGGTAATCTAAATGATTCATTTTCTATATTTGACATTTGGCTCAGAGAAGTGATCAACATCAACCTAATTTATTTTACTTAAAAGAGAATCCCGTTAGACGGAGTAAATTACAATAGAAGAGGCAAAACTAAATTCAGCTACCTGTATGCAGCTTTAGTTTGCTTATCTACCCGAAATGTTCAGCTGATAATTCAACCAAATATCAAATAAATCAATGTATAGTGAGCTCGAGTACTGAAAAAATTAATCTCGCTTTCAATGTCTTCAAAAAATAAGTATAGATGATATACCAATATCAACACTGTACTATACTTATTTTACTTGACTGCTGTTGACACTGGCTGGGGGATAAACAGCCTTCCTATGTGTAATAATGAATATTAGTGCCAGCGGTTTCACAGGTACAACTCGGTTTTTTGTTCAAGATTGCAACTTTTGCCTACAGAAAGTCCAGTATTGGTGATCTGCAAAGTAGAAAAAAGTTAAATTCACATCAAGTTTTATCCTGAGTCATATATCATTTTTGGAAAGGACCCCAGTGGCAAACCCTCAAGTTCCATGCAATTCTTGGTCATATATACAAACAGTGATCTCCAAAATAGTCAATTACAATAAGGCAGAACAAACAAAGTCTCTACACAAGACTCATTCAGATATTCGCTCATCAAATTGACTCTTCGTTAATGAGTGTAAGTCGCTGTGAGATTAGGTGATTGAAAATTGCAAATAATAGTATCCTACAACGAGAAATCTGGCTAATCAATTTATTAGATCCTATCACACACTTTAGTTGCTTCAATAGCCTGGCAAATATGAATCATAAGATATTCTCGTAAAGTACTTTAACCAGAATTTAATGGCATCGTACGATGGTAATGGTACATCGTTTTTATACGTGGACTGTAGAAGCCCTATGCTGCCAATTAGAATTTTGGATAGTAATTAAATGCTCATTCTTCTAGATAAGGTTAACAATGAATTATAACACAACATTTTACTAGGAAGCGTATCTTTCAATGATTTCTACTTTCCCCAATTTTTATTAATGCTATTATGAACTTGGTAGCTATATCTATAACGCAGGAAATACGCGTAAAGTTAATATTAGAATCACAAAATTTAGGGTACCTTTCTTCATTTCTTACATGCTAGGGAAGCCTGGAACTTTAAAGTAGATCTACGATTATAGCAGACATTATACCACCTCTGATAAGCACAGCCCATAAAGGTTACTAACAACGAAAAAGCAAAGCTGACGTCCGAATACGCATTTTGAATTGAAAATAAGTGCTTCACTTTAAATAAACAAATAAAGCTCCATCAAATAAGTTGGCTTAGATACGCTTTATATATTCCTTTAATTTGATTGCCTACCAAAACATTATGCCTTCAGTTGACGCCAGATTAGCGTAAGATACAAAGATCTTAACATGGCAAAACAATTAAGGCCAAACATCGTTAAATTGGCAATACAGGACCATTGAGTCCATCAGAGAGCGGTCCCTTGAGCAGCATAGTATTTTTGAAATATGAGTAACATGGCATCGAATCGTATTTAGTGACATTCTTGTTGAAAATTTCTAGCAGAGTTACCATCTTAACTCTCTTGTCTGAAGTTGGCAGAATTAATTGAGAGGATTAGTTCTATTTGTAAAGCAATAAAAAGAATACCAGAAAGAAGCTCAAATGCCGATGCTGCTTTGTCTTAAAATAGATTTCGTCTAGATTGATTTGTCTACAGCTCCAGGTCGTTTCGCTTCCGTGATTTATCCAGCTAGGTCTCTACACCTAGGTGATATTCACGCCCTCCTAAATCATTCTTCTCTTCCAATGTTTTGCTTCAAATTATTAGTCACGTTATTAATATTACTATCTTTAATTAGCGTCTATGCTATAGCTGTGAATGCGAAGCATTAGTAATTAAATGAGGTTGTGATAATGAAGGAACTTAAAACTGCAGTAAAGAAATTGTCAACTTTGCCAGTGGTCAATACCTAAAAAAAACATAGCTGACAAGGAACCTATCCAATCGAATTAAAAGCTGACAAAAAGCCTCCTCCACAATATCAGAGATCAGCAACCCGCCACCGCTACCAATCTCTACTACGAAGAGCGTTGCGTTGACTTTAACAAAGACTGCATTGACAACATGACTATGACACAAAGTTGTAAATGCCAGCGCTAATCGCATGTTTGATAAAGACATTAGTGCGAATACCGAAGAACATTTTAAGATTATGCAGCGATGAAGCATCCGTTTTCAAATGCTGTATGTGATGATAATGATGGCGTTGGGCCGGAGCATATAAATTTTTAAAAAAACTGTTACGTTTCAAATCTGCTTTCAACGCATTAACACTATCAAGTCAATGTTGATTACATTTAACCGTGAAGATTTCGAACCAAGTTTCGATTTCCTTTTTTGTAGTAGATGACACGCAGCTTTTGTATAAATGGCCAAAAGGTTCCAATAATAATTCGCCGAAGAACAAATTCTTTCTACAGCGTTAAAGATGCTTTAATTAAAGGGTTCCCAAAAGCATAGACGCACCTGGAGGCTTGTTATACACTTTTATTCATTTTTATCGAAAGAAATATTGTCACCCGAATAGAGCATTTTTAACCGCAGTAGGGCGGCCAAACATGTCAAAATACTCGACTGAACCAGTACAGATAAAAAACGACTATTTTCCAGAATTTAATCGTCGTGGTTACAGTGTCTGTAAAATTTCATCCGCATGATTTACGAGGCTACACCACAAGGTAAAATATAGACTATGGTACTGGAGAAGTGAGTTCAGCACGACCATTTTAAGACTACAGATAAAATTAGAAATTTGGATACTCTTATCACAGCTTTTTTTAAAAAGGAACATTCTACCTAGTCCCATTTCACGCATATATTCCCAGGAGGACAAATCTGAGAGCTATTTAAAGTAATATTTTAATTAGCAAAATGCTTGAGAATGTACTATCAGAAGCAGGTTAAATAATGTTTTTTTTTCAACAGCACTGACTAGTAGGAAATCAACACAATAAGTGATTGGTAATTCTTGATTTCGGACTTTATAAGAATCTTTAACTATTATGCAAAAATTTCATTTTATTTACCGAAGTAGAATTATAGTAATCATACAAAAAATGACATCTGGCCCTCCTTGCCTGTTCACGAGGCGCCTAGCAGTAGTATCTGGATCATTCGACCGAACAAAAACAGAATACTCAGGAAAATGTATCATCGTCTCCATATTAATTAAACCAATAATTTAGTGGCTGGGTTCCATATAACGTATTTAATTAAAAAATTCAATTCACATACTTTGCCTTTTGTGAGTAAATTTTACAAATACGCCCAGGCACATGGCGCAAACTATACAAACATGTAAGGTTTCTAAAAAACCTTTATATAATGTAATGCTAAACAGTTATAAATGAATTCAAGTATTTTAAAAAAACGATTCTCATTAATGAAACGTCATAAATGCTGTGTAAATTTATATATTTATTTGAATAAAAGTGGGTAAATGATGAACAGACGATGAATAAAGACAAGAAAAAACGCAAAATATCAATTAATACATTAGCTACGTAAAAATGGATCAATGGCAGAGGTTTCACATGAAACAGGAAGATGGCTGTGTCCCTTTAGACTCGACATGGTTCATGCTACCATTTCCGGACTGGCTAGCTACAGCCCGCTTGGCTTTAGATCGGTATTTTTATGACTACAGGCCACCTCTTCGCGTTTAGCTCATTTACAATATGTTGATTTGAAAATATGAAGATGCTCCATACCATAGAATGGTTCTCGATTTCTAATACATACTGTAATTTTACAAAATTTGATATTGGGGTCAATGATATGATCAGCACAAATCATCATCATCATCATCATGCCCAGCCATACAAAAGTCAAAAGTGACTAATGTTTCACTGCCATATACTTATCATAGTTATATGTGGACTGTAAAAGAATACTAGGTTGCCCATTCCTAGTGATAATCATATTCATAGTATCTAAAAGAGCGTTATTGTTAGATTGAGAAGAGAAAAAAGAAAGGAGGCAGAATCGGAGATGAAGGTTCCTACAGTAGCCTGATTCTGCCTATCCACTCTACACGAATCATCAGATAAGGCGACCGGTCATACACTGCGTATCATCCGATGCAGTATGTAATCATTATAACTTGTATCGTTCATGTTTATGTGGACTATAAAATAAAACTAGGCCACCCAATCCTAATGGGGACGGTTTTTGTTCAGCTTTCCTTCTCTTTGATATTCTGCCAACCATAACTGATGAGTAAAATCTGCCAAGATGCCAGTGGCCAATCCTTTTTCAGCAGCATACACCTGCTCCTCGCGTATGTCACGCATAATCTAATTCCAACACCACCCACTTAACAGTAAGTCTTACTGTGCAGTTAGACCACGCATGAAAAGGAATAATGGCTGTCTCATGAGACCCGGAAAAGTACATGCTACCATACCCCGGCTAACTAACTTGTGCCCACCGGTCGTCAGGTCAGAACCCTCTACGGTTCCGGGAAAAGTTTTAAAAAATTTACGGGCGGCCCGCGCAAGTCAGCAAAGCGAATTATCGAACTCTTTATTCTCAGTACTTACGAAAACTAACTAACAAGCGCGGTTGATATATCAAGCAGCATTATCCTGATTATCCGGCCCAAAAACCTGTCAAGAAAAACACAGAAGATCAGGTACCTGATAGCGGAAATTTGTTGACGGATTTAATCAACGCCAAAGTGGAACACAATCAATCTTTTGTAGGTTTCACTGTGTCTTCAACTTTATATTGTAGTTCAAAATACACGCTTTCCTATCAACAATGCACGCATTCAAAGTGGACTTTATTCTATCATTTAGCTTATACTTATCCATAAAATGTGGTAGGATACGAATATTACGTGTAGTGGTCATCACGTGCGGAACCACCTCAAATTGCTCCAACATCCTTTAATCAACTCGCCATCATAGTCCTACTGTAGAGGTTAAATTAATTATCAGACAGAAATTAACCTCTCATATAAAAATAAATCAATTTTTATTTTTGGACATTTGATGTTATCGCTGTTTTCTTAAAACAATATTGTAATTTTTGAAAAATATTGTAAAATTTTTTTGGAAGTTCTTTTGTTCATATTGTCGAAGTTTTGGACTTGTCTTGTGGAGGAAAATGAGAGAGTTTTGATCTGAGTTTCTGAATTGCATAAGCGGGACACTGCGTGGTTCCATCACCGATACTTTGTGAATCAAAATTTGTAATCTTCTCGTCATTTTGTTGTTTTTAATTATCAGCGAAAAGAACCATAAGTTTGCTTTGGGTAATTTAAGTGAATATTTGTTTCAAGGTCTCAATCATTCCAGTTCAGTAAATTTGTGGACATCAGCGTATCCGGGTAAGCTTACTTAATTAATATAATATAAATTATAAATAATTTAATAATATCATGTCTGGTTTATTAAATACTGAGGATACAGAGCAGTTGGCTAGCGGACTTAAGGATTGTAGCTTAAGAGATAGTTCATACGAACTTAAGTGTTCCAAGATAGATGATCATTCCGCATATATGGATTTTCCGGGCCTAGCATCCAAGTGACCCCCTTATGGTAGTGACCAAAGGGCCTCTACAAAAAATGGCGACCGCGCCAGGATCCTTTATGCAGGAAGATATGATGTAGATGATCGTTATTGCCACAATTCTATGGATAGCAATGTCAAGCTTAATATGTACAGACCAGATAACCATTCTGAATGGGTCGAAGAAGCAAAATTTTATTTTAAACTAAGACGGATGACCGACCCTATGGAAAGGTTTGCCTTGGCCTGGTGGTGCTTACCTGAGCCATTAAAAAAGAATCTGTTTAGACTCAGGAAATTTGTCACTGAGAACGAACCAGAAAATGCATTTGAGCTTCTAGTAGAAGATCTCCATGGACGATATCAACCCGAGAGGATTGAACGGATGACTGACTTATTACGTCAGGAAAAGATGGCAAATCTACTTCCATCTGAATTTTATGACAGACTAATTTCAAAATCCATCGGGCTTGATATATCTGAGGAAGTTATAAATAGTATATTTGTAGCAGAATTGCCTGCTAGACTAAGAGCCACATTGGATGTATATGATACATTGGAACTAGAGTGGCCCAAGAAGCTCAAAGGGTTGGACAAAGTGTATCGTCAGATGGAACCTAAGGTGTATGCAGTAACCGCAGATTCACGCCTAGAGCAGCAACTCAGACATCTCTCAGAGAGACTCCTGACCATTGAGAATGAATTAAGTACCCTCCGCAGGGATGTGGGTTGGATAAAAAGCAATAAGGAAACTTCCAACAGAAGTAGGGTAAATTCTCGGATTCAATGTTCAAATTCCAAGCATTGGAGAGGCGAATCGCGTGAAACTGTACAAGGACCACGCAAGTGGTGCATATCGCATCGCAAATACGCCGAGTTTGGAAAATGTCAGGAGGGAGGATGCACGTTTCCAAAGTTGGGTGGTCCCCGATGGAAAGGAAGTAGTCTTCCTGTAGCCTGGTCGAAGCTGCCGGAAAACTAATGAAGCCCCCGCTAATAGGAGCCGTAGGGGGGGTTGCGCATGCAAGGCTCCAAGGTATGCATATACGTGGCATACTAAAAACATCGAAGTTAGGTTCGGAAGCTTCAATGGAAGAGACGCGCAGTAATACAGTCCGTAAATCTGTTAGATTTCGGCTGGCAGATAATCTTAAAGAGTTTGCTGGTTATAGCAACAATAAGTTCGTTATAATAGATGAACTTAGTGGCTTAAAATTCTTAATAGACACGGGTGCAGAGGTGAGCATAGTTCGATCTGATGTGGTGGAAATTGATAGCCCCCATTCGATTACCAACTATGGGCTGCTAATGGAAGTCCAATTGAGGTTAAGGGAGTTAAAGAATTGTCAGTGACATTGGGGCAGAAATCTCCATTTACGTGGAATTTTCTGGTCCCTGATATAAAGGATAACATCATTGGGATGGACTTTTTGATCCATTTTAATCTCGCTTTAGATCCCAAATCTGGGACCATTGGACAAAGCACTGGGATAGTGACTTATGCTGAGACTGGGACCTCAGTAGTTAGGTCAGTGAGACTACCCAGACCCGTCGTCGCCGATGACTTGGCGGATGTCATCGAGAAACACCTGGCCGTGTTTCTGCCATTCAATGCTAAGCGCAAGGGTTTAAAGACAGGCATAGAACACCAAATCGAGTTGGTGGAGCCACTACCTTGTTTGCCCAAGTCTCAACCGTTAGCACAACACAAGCAGCAGGTTGCTATTGAAGAATTTAAGCGGTTGAGAGAAGAAGGAATTTGTAGGCGTTCAAATTCCAACTTTGCATCTCCAATAGTGGTTGTTCCCAAACCTGAACCAGGTCAATGGAGGGTTTGTGGTAACTATCGTCTATTGAATTCGGTTACGAAAGGCGATTCGTATCCTCTACCGAACCAGAGTACTTTGCTCAGGGATATAATGGGGTATGAGGTATACACAACGTTAGATCTGCAGAAAGCGTACTATCAAGTACCTATGGAGGCAGAATCTATACCGCTCACAGCAGTGCGATTCCCTGGAGGAGGATCGCATGAATTCTTATGTATGCCTTTTGGGTTGAAGAATGCAAGTCAGACATTCCAGCGTCTGACAGAGTAAGTTCTTCAAGACTGTTCATTTGCTAGAGTGTATATAGATGACATCATTATATATAGTCAATCTAGGGAGGAACACAAGGAGCATTTAGACATCGTTTTGTCTAAGCTGGAACATTATAGATTGGTAGTGAAACCAGAAAAGAGTAGGATTAGTTGCTCTACCGTAAAATATCTTGGACACACCATTTCCAAGGATGGAATCAAGCCCTTGGAAGACAAGGTACAAGCAATCAGGGATGTGCCAGAACCTAGAACTGTACGCCAGTTGCGTAGATTTTTGGGCATGATTAGCTACTATCGTCAGTTCATACCAGGTTTAGCTGGAATTTTGGGGTCGCTAACTCGACATTTAGTTCGTGAACGGAGCACGATCAAGAAGTCCTGGCCTATTAATTTTAGCCAAGACGACAAGGAAAAATTCCAGAGGGCCAAAGATCTGTTAAGCCAAATAACCACATTAGCACCTGTTGATTGGACTAATCCGTTTGAGCTGGTCACAGATGCGTCCGATGTAGCCATAGGAGCAGTGTTACATCAACGAGAAAATAGTATAGTCAAGCCGATTGGATTCTATAGTCGGAAACTCCAAGATCGCGAGGAGCGATATGATACGCTTGGAAAGGAGTTACTAGCAGTTTATTCTGCAGTGTTGCATTTTGAGCACTACCTAGATGGACATCAGTTTATGATATTAACTGATCATAAACCGTTGTTGAGTATCCTTGGGAAAGCAAACAGGCTAAATTATTCTCGGCGGGTAAATTCACAAATAACCCGACTCGCAGAATTTGATTTTACCATAAGTCATATCTCAGGAAAAGATAATGTGGTGGCAGACACTCTCAGTAGACCAGACGTGTCAGATGAAGATATGATTCGTTCAGAGTCACTCGTATGCTCTATTGTATCTTCTAATGATTTTGTCCAGCAATTGATAGAAGTACAAGGTTCTGATCCTTTAGTAGCTGTGTTGGAAAAGAATACTGTATATACACACAGGAAGATTGGAGATAAGTGGTTATTATGTGAAATCTCCAGGAGCCAACCTAGACCTTATGTACCGCTAGAATTAAGGTATAAGGTAATTCAGCAGTTACATGAATTCAGTCATCCTTCCATTAAGGCAACTATCAGGATGGTCACTGATAGATATGTATGGCCAAAGATGTCAAAAGACATAAGAGCCTGAGTAAGGACATGTGCCCGGTGTCAAACTTGTAAAGTTTGGCGTCATACCAAAACTGAAATTAAAACGATTGGTATTCCAACGGGTCGTTTCATGCATGTTCATATTGATATAGTAGAAATGCCTGAGATTTCTGGTCAAAAGTATTTACTAACGATGGTCGATCGGTTCAGTCGTCAGTTTGAGGTAGCAATCCTGAAGGACATGACAGCTCAAGAGGTCTTACTTATGTTCTTGCATAATTGGGTGTCGCGATATGGTGTACCGGTAAGGGTAACTACTGATCGTGGTAGTCAGTTTATGTCTGAACTGCTTATCAGATCATTGAATACAATGGGGATAGAAGTAAGACACACATGTGCTTATAATCCCAGAGCCAATGGGATAGTTGAGAGACTGCACAGGGAGCTGAAGGCTGCATTACGCTGCACCGGTGGATCCAGTTGGATACATGATTTGCCCGTAGTTTTGTTGGCAATGCGAAACAGATACAGAGTTCAGTTAGGAACATCCATAGCAGAACTTGTTTATGGAGAGCCACTGAGGTTACCTGGAGATATTCTAATAGAAACTCCAAGTTGTCTCGATTGGGCCTCTAGTTCAGTAGATTGGTTTGTTGGAGCATTGAGAGATAAAATGAGTCGTTTAGCTCCAACAAAAACTAGAAGTCCAAAGTCTAAATGCTATGTATCTTCAGATTTAAAGCTGGCATCGCATGTATACATAACTATAAGGGGCCATATAAAGTCAATCATATGACTGAGAAAAATGCATTTATAGAAGTAAATGGCACTGTAGAATGTATAACACTGGATCGCTGTATTCCACAGTTTATTTGGACGGAGGAGGAGACTGAGGAACAGTATTCACCGAAGTACCCAGAAGTTGAGGCGAGATGTGAATCAGAAATTGGTGAGAAAAGTGAAGTAACACATAAATATGGTAAAGAAGTAAAGATTAAAACCAAGACAACTGAGAATCAAGAACAATGCAATATGAATATGAAATCTGGTGAAGTACCAGCACAACTTGTTGAAACTCGGTCTTGAAGAGTCATCAAGAAACCGAAGAATGAAGACTACATCATGTATGGTTAATCATCTTAAACATGAGGGTGTATGTGGAGGTTAATTTAATTATTGGACACCAATTAACTCCTCATATAAAAATAAATCAATTTTATTTTGGACATTTGATGTTATCGCTGGTTTCGTAAAACAATATTGTAATTTTTGAAAAATATTGTAAAATATTTTGAAAGTTCTTTTGTTCATATTGTCGAAGTTTTGGACTTGTCTTGTGAAAAGAAATGAGACAGTTTTTGATCTGAGTTTCTGAATTGCATAAGCGGGACACTGCATGGTTCATCTCCGATTACTTTGTGAATAAAATTTGTAAATCTTCTCGTCATTTTGGTGTTTTTAATTATCAGCGAAAAGAACCATAAGTTTGCTTTGGGTAATTTAAGTGAATATTTGTTTCAAAGTCTCAATCATTCCAGTTCAGTAAATTTGTGGACATCAGCGTATCCGGGTAAGCTTACTTAATTAATATAATATATAAATTATAAATAATTTAATAATATCATGTCTGGTTTATTAAATACTGAGGATACAAAGCAGTTGGCTAGCGGACTTAAGGATTGTAGCTTAAGAGATAGTTCAGAGGAACTTAAGTGTTCCAAGATAGATGATCATTCCGCATATATGGATTTTCCGGGCCTGGCATCCAAGAGACCCCCTTATGGTAGTGACCAAAGGGCCTCTACACTATATTGCATGCTCATTCTATTCTAGCAATAGTAGAGTTAACCCAATCCAGCTAGAAAGACTGCTTATTTTGAAAGCGAATATAGTTGGCGACTCGCTCGAAACAACTGGTATGTATTACATGTGATCTTTTAAATACGATGTAATTGAAGACATACTTCATGAAGGACAATTAAACCAAACAAATATGCACAATAACGATACATAGTAAGTAACTAATAATTGTATCAAGTACAATATGCCTAAATTTAAAATATCGACACCGTAAGCGCTAAGGCACACTGAGAACATAATCAAAATCAATAGAACATTAAAATTGAAAAAATATCTGGAAGATTGAAGATGAAATTTTCAATGAGGTATGTAACACTCCAGAGTTAACGTGAACGTTTGTCCAACCACGCAAAGGTGCTGTCATAATCAAAATCATTAGGATGAAATGTTTCTTTCGATTTTAGCACAGTCACTTCAGCGACATCTTAGCAAGAAATATACGCCTTAACAACGTTAGCAATAGGTTGTAAGTTTGATATTGTTAAATAGGAAACAAATTGCCGGTAATTTCTCTATCATAGGAGATATGATAGATAATAGACTGATTCGGCCCTTGTTCCACACTATATTTTTATCGGGCTCAAATACACCTCTGTCCACTGTTTCAGGTGGAACATAGTGAAACAGTAATGATTGCGAAGTAGAAGATAGTATCCTACAAGGCCATGTTCAAGATGCTCGTGGTCTCATTAAATTCGCTAAAACTACCCATTTAAATTTATTTTCTAAAGTTGTAATTTTACTTTGTAAGCACTACAATCAAAACAAATAACATTCCTGCATGACTATATATATATATATATATATATAAATTTCTTATTTCAAAACCAACCAGCATCACCATTTTATACGCGATTTAGTTATAATTTCGTTAAGAAGGCAAAAGCGAAATCATGTACCTATAAATTTCCTTTCTCTTATATTTGCACTACAATCAAAAACACTATGATTATCACTAGGAATGGGCGACCTAGTGTTCTTTTACAGTCCACATATAACTATGATAAGTATATGGCAGTGAAACATTAGTCACTTTTGACTTTTGCATGGCTGTGCATGATGATGATGATGATGATCAAAAACATTTACACTTGGAGAGAAATTTCAATGAATGTACAACGCAGCAATCGATTAAAGCATACAACAGTATAGTATACCCTCCCTATAAGCCTAAGAACAATTTCTTTACGAAAAATCGCCAGAACAATATTACACAATACAGATTGCGACTTCTAGGATAAAATACATGTTTATACTCTAGCCAAAATCCTGAAAAACAGACCATTAATAGATCTCAGCACAGTTTCATTGACTACCTTACGTCAATACGTAGTAAGCTTCATTATGAATAACTAATACTAAAACGGTACAAAACCATTTAATGCAGAATTAACCCTATATCGAGTATCCTGAAGTTGCCATCGCCAAAAATTCACAACTCCCGCTACACAGACACAATTTCAACCGCAGGAATTAAGGCAAAGCTCTTATGCAATCCAAAACTTTCATAGCATATAGTGATTCACAGAAGATTACTAACGATAGGTACAGTATACCCAACCAATTTTACCTAACAAAAGCCAAATCCAATTATGCACGAGCTCAACGTCATATACAATAAACTCGAAAGAAGTAGAACACGTCTGCTCTAATCTCACGATTATAACACAACAAAGACCATTAGGCCAACCTGATATACAAAAAAACCACCACAAGGAAAACAGAAGTTTTGGAGCACTAAGATCTTGACATCCAGCACACAATATCGGGTTTTAAGCAAACCAAAAGAGCAACAAATTTAACAGGAAAGCACTCCTTTCACAATAGCTTCAACCCTAAATTTATTAAAACTCCCTATAGAACGTCCCAAGAGATTTTTGTTGAAATGCAACAGATATATTTTAAACTGTTATCAAAGAAACAAACCCACCAAGGAGTTCAATCATTTAAGACCACTAGCTAACTTACCTGCAACCACTAAAGTTCTGGAAATATATTTTACCAGCATGAATCGCTATTTCAATTCAAAGACATTCTTTAACATGGTTTAACTCGAAATCTATTATGTACGACAAACATGATCACTCTGCTAGATTAAAAATACAATACGTCAACCTTGAACAACGACCTACTGTAATATAACAAGACATCTCTAAAGCTTTTGATATAATGTCCATACACGCAATCGTTGAGGAACTAGCCAACCTAAACCCGTGCACAAATACTGGAATCTAACTACCACAAAGACAGTCCGTCGCCACACTAAACGGAATACTAACTACCCCGTGGCCTATCAATGTTGGAGTCCCACAGGATTCAAAACTAGAACTACTTTTCCTTGACATCATATTTCGTCAATAAATAATGCAATTAGAAATAGTAAAATTATCTAGTACGTGGATGATAACACGCTAGTTTATCCCATCAAACAGTTGCCTTTCCAGGAACGCTAGAATAATTGATTAAAAAATTAACAAACGGATTTCACAACTCATACCATCCTAATCGTCAACGGAATACCTGAGTCCACTATCCAAAATCGAGACTTCATCGGCGATAAAACAGTGTGAGATTCTCTGTATTGTCCACAAACAAATTGAAGCAGTCTATACAAAGAAAGAACTACAACTTAAGTGTTATGGATAATCGGAAAGCAGTTAACATACACTAAGCAACCTATACATGTCAACTTACTATAACTTAAACATACGAAAAAGTTTGATACGCCGACCACCGAAAAACCGTCATGATAACTAGACAAATAGGCAATATTTTTCTAGTCCATAAGAGCAGTTTTATTCTTACTACTCAAACGATTATATATTTGCTCGCGGTGTTCTTGTTTATTAAATGCAAAATAACGCAACACTCGCTCAAACAAAGCATGAACAAATTTTTAGTTCAAGTTCACTGTTGAAATAGTGTAATATAAACTTCTATCATGAGTTAAAATACATTCAAATAAAGGTTTTGTTGTCCTTATTCTTACTAGCATACATGTTGTGCTCTACTGGATCAACATCTTCCAAAATTTTTCTTTGTACTGCTTTCACAATTGACTTACAGCACAGAAGTATAGATAAATATTTATTCATAATAATAGAGAAATAGAAGAATGCATAAGGATGACGACATACCTTTGCCACTTCGTGGTTGGAACAATCAAGTGCAGCTATAAAGACTTGCTCTAAAACGGTCCATTCTAGAAAAAAATAAAAAAGAATAAATCTAAAATATAATATATAAGAATTTAGGGACAGTCTACATGAGGCAAGTGAATAACATAAAATAATACGTTTGGCTTACCTTCATATCCTAAACTTTTGATATATTTAGCGATGTGATCACACCAAAGTTTAACAACCCTAGAACTGACTCTTTTGCCACTTTCACGAATACTTTTAAGTTCATCGCAAGCTTCTAAAGGTTCTCAATAAATATAAATTACTGCTGAAATTCATTGTTATATGTAATAATGAAGCACGTCACAACTCAAAGCACTTATCTACAAATGAAGTAAACACGTTTCCGAAAATAACTAGAATGACGTCCCGACAAGACAAATATTTCCGCATTTATTCAAAAGCGCATATACAATATTTGCTAGTTGACGAAATTTCATTCACAATCTAAATAAAAAAGTTAAAATAATAATTCTCAAAATAGCAGAACGGTATTTTTAAAACATAGTAAGACATAATTGTAGATAAAATTACGGAGAATTATGCTTTTAAAAGACAATATGGTATGGAAATTCAATCAACATTTTCGTCGCAATAAATATCTATTTATCTGTTATGAATATTAAAAAATTGTTTATATAACACAAAAACAATGGCATCGTATTAAATCAGGCAAAAATGAAGTTGGCTTAGCATTAATGCAACCGACCCTAAAGAGCAATGCAATATGGTTTGTGATTAAGATATTTACTCTGACAAAAATATATACTGCTTAACTTTTTCAGGCCATTGTTTTTAAATTTTGTTACAAATATAGTACTAAGCAACGTCTCTTTTATAAACGAAGTCTACTCAGATACTGCAGTAAACAAATAATTATGATATAGAAGTTACTGCGAAGGAAGATATTTCCTCCGACAAAATTAAAGTGATATTTATTAGAATAGATTAGAATAGAATATCTTTATTTGGATTCAAACCACACATGTTCCATCAAATAATAAAATTGGAAAATGTACAATATATAAAAAAAGTTATCACATCACATAAAAATGTGCAATTAGTCTCATGTAGATAAGTAAATCTCACTAGTTGTACTGTACAATATATCAATATCAGAAAGTTCGGCTGTAAGGAATAATAGATACATCATCAAAATAGGAAAAATTAATGTATAATTCGAGTGTAACATTATACAAAAAAAAATTGAGAACCATGACTAGCAATTGATTGTATGTATTGAAGGAGTTGCCTTGATGCGCACCTGGAATAATTGTCATTACCTGATCTGCGTTTTGACTAACGCAGCTTTCATTGTTCCAGTAATTTTCTTTCATCAATATATTTTGGCTTTCATTTGTTTCGTGAAATGCAACTGATGAACACTTGCTTCATTTGTTTCGTGAAATGCAACTGATGAGACACTTTGAAATTACCTGATCTGCGTTTTGACAAACGCTTTTCGTATTCAGTAAATTTCTTTTCATATCTTCGATCTACCGTAGATCTTCATCAGATGCATTTCAAGAAACAAATGAAGCAAGTGTTCATCAGTTGCATTTCACGAAACAAATGAAGGCCGAAATATATTGATGAAAGAAAATTACTGGAACAATGAAAGCTGCGTTAGTCAAAACTTGCTTCATTTGTTTCGTGAAATGCAACTGATGAGACACTTGCTTCATTTGTTTCGTGAAATGCAACTGATGAGACACTTGCTTCATTTGTTTCGTGAAATGCAACTGATGAGAAACTTGCTTCATTTGTTTCGTGAAATGCAACTGATGAGACACTTGCTTCATTTGTTTCGTGAAATGCAACTGATGGCACTTGCTTCATTTGTTTCGTGAAATGCAACTGATGAAGGCCTACGGTAAGCAAGGCCGAAATATATTGATGAAAGAAAATTACTGGAACAATGAAAGCTGCGTTAGTCAAAACGCAGATCAGGTGATTGTATGTATTGTTGACTAACATGATGATATAATGCATAACATTTCAATTTTAATAATACAAAACTTGGAAATAAAAATCTCAAGAAAATCTGTTTCCGATAACAATTATCCTTGTCTTTTATTCAACCATGAGAAAGTATTATCAAAATCAAAATAAAAAATATCAGCAGGATTGTAGACTTTTTCTAGTTCAGTAGATAAAAATATATAAGTTTGGGGCCAATTTTATTTAAAATTGTATTTGCACATTGGAAACTAAAATCCTAACGGTCGAGTTTGCAAATTCGCTGATGATTTAAAATAATCTTTCCAATTGATCCAAAAATGTCGAATTCTCCAAAAATAATGTGACACTAGATTTGTATGATTTATGTAGATAGTTGATAACACTAGGGCTGAGAATAAACAGTAAAAAGACGAGAGCTTTAAAAATAGGTAACAGATCAGACTTTCATTATGTTTATTTTCATGATGGTGTGATTAATGATGTGTTTGAGATTAAACTTATGCAAGAAATTAAGGATTTAGGCATAACTATTCATTGTACAGCTTCTGCTGAGAGACATATTGAAAGTATAGTAGGCAGTGCCAAGAAAAGATGGGCACTAATAAATCGAAATATCTTATCAGGTAGAAATAAAATATAAAATGTTAATAATATGGATTAGACCGATATTAGAATATACTACCCGCTACTTGGAATCCTTTAACAAGGGTTGTCTAATAAGATAGAAGCTGGCCACAAAGAAAGTTGTGAAACAAATAAGTCCTATCTCCTGCACTATATATGCCACTAGATTACAGTTTGTATCACTGCATCCTTTATGGTTTCGGAGGAGGTGCTATTGCATAAAAGTTTTCCATTTGAACCAGTGGACTGGTGCCTATATGAATCCAATAAGAAAGAGTCATGAAGTTGGAACTAGATCTGGTCAATTTGCAATATCTCCACCATTGGTAGGGAATGTTGCGAGCAAGCTATTCTCTTTTTCAAAAATTTTCAAAATTTACAATCAATTGCCAAAGGGGCTTAGAGAAACGCCTCCATCTAAAATGTCTCTTAAATTTTATCTACCGAACTAGAAAAAGTGTTCAATCCTGCTGATATTTTTAATTTTGATTATAATAATACTTTCTCGTGGTTAAATAAAAGACAGGATTAATTGTTTTTCAACAGCATAACTTCTCGAGATTCTATCTTCAAGTTTTGTACTATTAATACTGAAACGTTGTGCATTACATAGTATGTTAAACAACAATACA
>JAQBSW010008222.1:0-35538 GCA_029291075.1 Eudiplozoon nipponicum | reverse complement strand
AATTTTTCAGTATGAGCTATGCATTGTATAGTGTTGAAAAGGTAATTCATCCAGTAGACCAGTTTCGCCCTATGATCTTGGTCAATTTACTACCAATGCGTAGGTGATCTTTTCTGCCTATCTCTAGCCAGCTGTTCGTGAACAAGTAAATTGTTTTCAAAGATTTGTAATATATTTGTCTTAAACTATTCAAATAGATTGTTGGTAATAATATAAATTGTGAAACTACCGACACGGTTCATGAAGATAAGTTGAGTCGATCGCCAAATTGAATGTGATTATACCCGGACAATCCGGATTTGATAGCGTAGCTTGGCAGTTTCTAGTATCTATGCGTGCTTAAAGAAAATCTAAACACCTTGTATCGAGTTCATTGTAAAGCGCGTTTTAATTATTCCTATTTATCTTTTCTTAACGTTTCAAGGCGGAGATAATTTATTAAATGCCTTGCATGATAGAGATGCTGATGACGGCGGTCACATATTTGCGCTTTTGAAGTTGAAAATTTTGCGCAATTCAAACCTTCGGACGTTTCACACTCAGCTGTACACCTGTGCAAAAGAGTTTGATTTTATCGACGTAAGCCGACAATTTTTATATTTAACTTATTCTATATTTCATTGTACCCTTCCTGTGTGCAAAAACAAAAAGAAATTTTATCAGATATAAGAAAAGTTTCTTTCTCATTATCTTCTCAAATATCTACTAATGAACATATCTTTATATATAAATTGGAAAGCAAAACAAGATAGAAATATGTGAACATAGAGAGAGTGTGAAAAACGGAAACCAATCAATTGCGTGCGTCACATCCAGTTCAAGCTCAATGCTTGTACGTGCTTCTTCTGCTTGCATAAATCCGGCTGCAATTTGTTTATCCATAAGGCTTCGTATGTGGCTAGCTCCCTTTTGTTTTTGCATTTAGTAATTACTTTGAATGCTACGTCTGGAGAACATACGTGCGATGTTTCAATGATGTGTTGCGCAATAGCAGACGTGTATTCACCATTTGATTTAAAACAGGCGTTCAAGTTGCAATGTTCTCTCATTCGAGTAATTAACCGTCTGGTCGATCGGCCTACGTAAGTTGATCGACAACTTGCGCATGTATATTGATAAATAATATTTGATATCGACATTAACGGCTGTTTCTCCTTTGATTGCTGGTAAAGGCAGGTGTGTTACCCTAAATAACTCTCGTAGTTTGGCTGCATTAAATGTGCGTGTTAATGCTGCTTCTATATTTCTTTAGAATTGACACTTCTGGCAAGTAAGTTTTCAAACCTGAACTATGAATCGCCAAGTTGGTTAATAAGATATTTCTTGAATGCAGTGCGCAGTGCGACCGTCACATTCTGTGTAACCACGATCTCATTCGTGGGTTGCCATCGGAGCATAATTGTCAGCATAATCAAGTTCATCAAGCTGACCACCACGACAATAGTCCACCCCGAAGAATGTTGCTGTGATCTCATGAAAGACAGCAGACATTCAAATTAAACTGGGTCGGTGCAACGACACATCGTTGGCGATCGCTGGGACCAATCTAAAAATACATGCTGATGAATCATTGTAAAACGTTTTTACAGGCTGAAAGATTTTTAGCTCCGACGCCATGATTAAGCATAGGCCGACATAAACCTACACGCGATACAGAATCGAAATCGACTAAGTAGTTTAGGAAAGCAACAATAGTGGTCCTCTAATACTGATGACACAAATGACGACTGCGACAGAGTGCATGCATTTTGTCTACGAGTCCCATTTCCGCTCGAATTCCCGCATAGGTTGCCTTAGGTTGATTCTTTCGTTCATTGTGAATCCATCTGAGATTAATAACTGCCCACCTTTGATACGGTAACGAGCAAACTGATGCCACGGTAGTTGGCAAGCAGTTGTTACCTTTTCAGTGGATTAGCGCCGCATCGGCGTTCTTCCACTCGTTTCGGACTGATTCTTCCATACATTGCCATAATGAGATTGTGCAGATCTTTCTGAAACTATTCGACGAATCCTAAAGAATTCGAAAGGCAGGCCATCGTTTCCGGCGGCTATGCACTACTTCACTAAATGTAGGATTTTTGTTTCCAGTTCATAAACACTTCAACTAGTCACTTCATTGGCCACCTCGCCGTTGAAAATTTGCGACGAATTGATGAGCTTTTTGAAGTGGTCGACTATTTTTGCTTTAGAAGCTGTTGACACTCATATTCCCTTGCCAGAATGATCACTATTAATACATCAGATTTGTGGATACAATTCAGATGCTTTTGTCAACTCATTACCATCATCATCATCATCATCATCATCATCATCATCATCATCATCATCATCATCGTCGTCATCGTCATCATTCACAACCATACAAAAGCCAAAACTGACTAATGTTTTACTGTCATCTAACCATAAGAAGCAAAACAAAAAAAATATAAATAATGACAAAAATAATAATTTAAGCACACAAACTATTAATGAGATTTACGAGAGAAAGAGAATACCTAGTTAAAACAATTCAAGATAACTCACATAAGTGAGGCAAACTAAACCTCTGCAAAACACCATTATGGCAAAGTCAGCTGCGGGGCAAGGCAACAACTGCAATACAGCTTCCTTGCGGATTTCACTGTACCACGTCATAAACAAAACCAAACCTCGCAGCAAAATTTTGTCCTATTAAGAGAAGAAAGTTTCGAAGATGATTCTACTAGACATCTGCAACAAGATCGCCACTGAGCTCGATTCGATGCCATATCGTGAAGGGATTCTAACTCTTGTTGACAGATCAAGAAATACGCCTAAAAATGTCAACGTTGGTTATTTGTTGTTGGTAACCGGCATGCGCTATGCTTCTGAAACGTCGGTGGTCGAATGCCTGAAAGCGTCTAAAATCATCAACTCTGAGAGGCCAAGTTTCACAAGTGCATAGTAAAACTGCGCGTTCACGTGCATGGTAAACACGACCATTAAGGCATAGTGAAATACTCGCCTTTGTCCATAAATGGCCAACGTTCGAGAAAGCTACTCTAGCTTTCGCGACTCTCATTCTCATCTCGTCAGACATATTGCCTAAGTCATTGATAGAGCTCCCAAGATATGTAAACCTGTCAACTGTGTCTAGATCTTCACTCTGCAGTCGCAACGTTGGAGTGAGTGGTGGGTGATCCTGTAACAGTATCTTACATTTAGAGGGTGGGAATTTCATACCGAAACGCGGAACGACGTCTGTTAATCTATTCAAGGTGGCCTGGGCAGCATACCGATTGTCGAATAATTGTACGATATCGTCTGCGTAGTCAAGATCGACTAGCTTATCGCCCGAAGTTCCATTCCAGCATCCTGAATGTGTGGGGAAAGTACGCGAAACCATAATAGAATGAATACGCAAAATTAAACAAAAATGTTGAAAGCCTGGTTAGCTCCGACGAACAATCATCGTTGGTTGTAAAGTTGTGCGTTACCCGTTGGTGACCTTAACGCGACCAGAAGTATTTGTGTAGAGAGCTCGCATAATATTAACAAATTTTGTTGGTGGATGTAAGTGGTGGATGTAAAATTATCTTAACTTTAGCGTGTGCGGATTTAATACTGAAAGGCAGAACAACGTTTGCCAATCAATTCATGGTGGCCTCAGGAGAATCTCGATGGACGAATAATAGTATAATTTAGTCTGCACAATCAGGATCGAGTAGCTTACCGTCCGGAGGAACCTCAACACCTACATACTGAATGTGTGGAAGAGTTTTGTTGATAATAGCATCGATTAAAAATTTTTTTTTAATGTTGAATTTGGTGAGCCTTGACGAACACCATTGCTGGTTGTAAAGTTATGCGCTAATTCGTTGTAGACCTTAACGCGACCAGAAGTATTTGTGTAGAGAGCTCGCATAATATTAACAAATTTTGTTGGTGGATGTGAAAGTATCTTAAATTTAGCGTTTGCGGATTTCATACTGAAAGACAGAACAACGTTTGCTAATCAATTCATGGTGGCCTGAGGAGAATCTCGATGGACGAGTAATAGTATAATTTAGTCTGCACAATCAGGATCGACTAGTGTACCGTCCAGAGGAACCTCAACACCTACATACTGAACGTGTGGAAGAGTTTTGTTGATAATAGCATCGATTAAAAAATTAAACAAAAATGTTGAAATTGGTTAGCCTTGACGAACACCACTGCCGGTTGTAAAGTTTTGCGTTAATTCGTTGTAGACCTTAACGCGTCCAGAAGTATTTGTGTATAGCGCGTATGATATTTTTTTTAATAACGAGGACAACATTTCGACAGAATATGGAATAAAAAATTGCAATACGGCGAGTCTAATGTACCTTTGAAGTTTGAAAAGACGGCTATTGTTGGACGATCATCATTCCTATCTTCAAGAAGGGCAATCGTAATTAGTCCGTAAACCATCGTGATATAAGCTTGACTTCAGTCGTGTCTAGGCTATTTGCTTCGATTATCATATCGAATTACGATTGCCTTTTTTGAAGATAGGAATGAGGTGGTACGGTGTCCTCATTTCATATGGCTCGAGAAAGTTTGGTCAGCGCTCCCGAAATTATATCGCCACCATCCTTAAATAATCCCGGAAGCAAATCATCAAGGCCTGCGGTTTTGCGACGTTTAAGAGATAGGATTGCATCCTATATTTCTAACTCTGATAGTTCTTCGAGAGTAACATTCCATACTGTTGACACAGGCATTCTTTCGGGAATCGGAACTGACGCGAGTGCCAAAGGTAACGTATCTTAAGTGTTTAGCCCATCTATCAAGACGACTTATTTTATCGGTTATTAAATGGTTGTTACTATCATTTATAGTTTCGCTTACTTTTAATTTTCTCTGACCTGTTGCGCGAATCTGTTGGAACAAACAGCGTCTATTATCTGTCACAAACGCTTCTTCCATTTTTTCAGGCTTTTTAATCTAAAAGGATTCGAGATCGACTTTTAGACTGCGTTTAAGTTGAAGTCTTATATTGCGACGGCTACTATTATGAGCCGAGCCAGGTAGAATTTGGCGCCTCATTTCGAGTATCTCCATAGATTTTACAGAGAGTCAATTATTACTTCTACGAGGGCCTGCAATGTCACATACACTAGTATACCTGCATTGTGCATAGTGGAACTTATCTTGGACCAAAGTGAATTCGGATTTTCGCCATCTAGACAAGTTAGCTTCGACTTTAGAATAGCTTCCTATTTTTTTCGGAAGGACGGGCTTTCGAGCTTGCCTACAACAATTAAGCGTTTATTCTTGTTTATTTTTCCGGCAAATTTTAGTGCAAATCTGCAACGTATAAGTGCATGGTCCAAGTCGACATAAGTGTTCCAAAAAGAACGAAAATCCTCGTTTCAACCACGCAACCTATAAATAATTGCTACATGATCTATTTGAGTCCACCGCTGTCCGGGAGCTGGAGGACGCCATGTGGCGAAACGTTTAATACTTCGTATGAAATTTGCACTACTTACATATAATCTATGTTCCGCGCGGCTCTCCAAAATCCGTTCACCATTATCGTTGCGCCAGGCGAGCTTAGAGTGTATCTCCCACCTAAATAAAACTCTGCGTTACTTACGCGCCCAACTTGAGCATTCGTGTCACCCATAACCAGGACTATATCTGAGCTTCGTGCTCTACTCAGTAAAGAGCTCAGTTCGGAGTAAAAAGCGTCCTTGCTTTCTTTTGTGCTGCAATCGGTAGGAGCCTATGCAGATACAACAAAGAGGCAACGATGATTACAGTTTTTTGCTTTGATTTTAGTAGATGTATTTAAACGTGCCGCACAGAGTCGACTATTTATAGGGATTCATTCAATTAAACAAGCTTCAGCTCGCGCGCTAAGGGCAATACCAACACACCATTTACCGGCTTGAGGAAATTACGTGGAACCAGATGCTCGAAGCCAATAACGCGTAGATAGGGATGGTGCAACCAGTTTTGTAATGAACGTCGGATCCTGTAAACTGGTTTCAGATACGCAACATATGTCGATTTCTTATTTATCCAACGCTCGAGCAAGAGATTCTTGTTGTCCAAGTTGTTTCTATGTTCGCACATTAAATGCGCTTACGTTGAAACGTAACCTAACTTTAATGAATGATTGTTTACTTGAACTATTTTCGAGATTTGGCAACCTGGTATTGGGATCAGTGTTTCGATCTAAACCAACCATATTTATAGTATCTAAAAGAGTGTTATTGTTAGATTGAGAAAAAGGAAGGAGAAGGAAATGAGGCAGAGCCTGCAGTAGCCCGATTTCGCTTGTCCACCTTGCACGGATAAGACGACGCTTTTGTAGTTCGTATTGTTCGTGGTTATATGTGGACTGTAAAAGAACACTAGGTCGCCTAGTGAGGATGGTTTTCATTCGGAGTTTTCTTCTGAGCCTCGCGGCATTACCGCGTTTTTATGAATGGCTCTGGTGCGCTTTCGGTTATAACTACAGGTATTGCAGCAGAAACAGGCGTTGATCAGTTTTTTTAAAATTTTCTTTGTTGATGACCATGGACGGTTGAATCAAGTTTGACTGACAATAGTTTTCACTTTGTTGTTCGAATTTTTTAAAAATTAATGCGATTTCTATATATTAAGTCAGAAAAGTTGAAATAAATGGAGGTACAATTTCTCTAATAAAATATTTTTTAGTAGTCGCAACATCACCCACTGCAATAAAAAGGTAACTACGTTCTCCACACAGTGGACCTGAATGAGACTGTCATTGAACTGACGATAGTGCGTCATTTTTACTCTTAGCATTCTAGTTAGCAGTTGAGTAATAATTCACAATTGCTATCGAATTAGCCACTAGTAAGCTTTGTTTTCAGTAGGAAACACGACAAATGGCTTGCGCTGGAGTTGAGTGAAATATATTTATCAAATTTTATCATCTTTACGTGTTATATAAAGCAGAATTAACCTGGATGCTCTACTTTTATGTTGCAGTAGTTTTTTATTCACTTGCTATATTTTTCTAATTAATGCCGGTAGTCTGAAGCGATTACAACGTGGAATAAAACTGCCCTTCTTCCAGCCGCTTGTCTGGCAGTGCTTTACATATTTTGGCGAATTCTCTCCAGGCTCATCTCATCTGTGGGGCAGGATTGCTCAGATGAAATGTACAGTGACACCAAAAAAAATCAAAAGATTTTGAAAAAATCAGTCGGATTTGAAAGTCAATGCAAATTGAACCAAACGGGATCATCACTGGCAACTTATGATGATGTGTATGAATCGTCAATTCTGCTCGTTGATTTCCTCGGAGTGTTTGTCATTGTCCAGGTTAGTCGAACAATTTTTTGTATATATAATCAAACGAACATTGGTTGCGCGAGCGGTGATATTTATTATAATCAAGGTTGCGGTCTTGATATAAATATTTCACCTATTAAATATTTTGAAATGGTTTATTAATAAATCTTACAAATATGATTTTGGCATATAAACCAAAGTTTACACACACGAACATAACATGATAATATACACGAAGCTATCTCTAGCACCTATTACTATAATCAAGGGTTACGATCTTTGATATAAGCACCTGACCGTTTAATTTTTACATATGTCAGTATAAACTAAGAATTGTATAGTGTAGAATTCATCCAGTAGACCGGTTTCGCCTTACATTATAAAATGCTTTATTATATATATATATATATATATATATATATATATATATATATATGGGGATTGATGTTTATAGTCAAGCTCACTACCTTGATTTAAATAAGTAGATTTTGTGCTTACACAGTAGAGTTTGTTCATGCAGTGGCATTTTCATCTGGCATTCCTAGCACCATGAGGAAAGATGTTTATTTTATGTCGCTTCTATTTGCACATTCTGGACTAATCTATATTTTTGTATACAATTTTATGTGAATTTTTTTCCTATTTAAATCAAATCCATTCAGGCTAACTAGACTCTTAGTGGCTAAAATTTTATTCCAACTTTGAACGTAGACAAATCGATATCTTAAATTTATTAACTATGATATATTTTTTTTAAATTTCTTTAACAGCTTTTCTTCTTCTGTCTAATGGCCATTCTGATTATGCGCCTGAAGCTGTTTGCTACTCCACAACTTTGTATTGCGTTTTCGTTAATGTTGTGGCCATTAGCCTTGAACTTCCCAAGCCGCACTTCGGGTAGAGCCATTCCGACATCAGAATCACGGTCGGAGAGCGGCATCTTTGAAAATGGAAGCGCCGATAAGCAAAGTGATCACCTGAAATCAACATCTAGGGACAACCGGGTAGCACGAAATAGTTATGATTGCTCCAAAGAGAAGAATGCAGTCGGTTGGCTGTCGATGATCAAAAGCTGGTCAAGTATGATTGGCCTCTTCGTTTCGGCAATTATTCTTATCATCATTTTCCATTTTATGCTATCAAATGGAATTAAGAATATTCAGGTGAATTGTTCAGATGAGCGTTACTTTGTATAAATTCTAATTTAGCTTTTTTGTGTATTAGCTATGCAAATTGGCATTGCTTACGGTAGACCGGTTTTATACTTACAGGGTACCCATCAAATACATGCCAGAATTGCTGCAACCAGGGTTCGAATCAAGGCACATCTGCTTCGGTGTCTTGTAACTCATAACCTAAACAACGCACTAAATAATTAAACGAACATTGGCTGCGCGGGTAACGATAAAATTTATCCAAACCAAGGTTGCGATCTTAATACAAACATTAGCCCCATTATAGACATATTCTTTAAATCAAGTTTGCGAGCTTGAAGTAAACTCCAATCCCATTGTATTTAACCAGTCGTCGAACAACAAAACAAAACTACCGCCAGCCCCATTATAGACATATGTTTATTAGTATAAAATAAACATTGTACAATGTTTACAGGGCAATTAATTCAGTAACTTGTTTCGTCCTTATTAGGAACTCTTCACATACTGTCTAGTATTTACCGCGGACAGGGATCGAACCTGAGCACGTATGCTTTGGAATCTTGTATTGTAATCACTGAGGCACCCTACCACACTTTATGCCATTTTTAATTTTTTTAAACTTGTGTATTGGTCTGTCGTTCCGTCAACGAGCCTAGATGTCATTTTTTTATTCAAATTTATTAACTCGCCGTCCCCAATCTATTATTACATTGATATATTGAAATAAAGCTTTGTTGCAGGAGTTTATTGTGTTGTTGGCAGTAAAGCAACATTAAATATGGTAACAAGTGAAATTCATAAAAAAAAGACCGGCTTCGTTCTTATTAGGCACTCATCAAGTACTTCATTGAATTGCAGCGACCGGATCTTGACCAAAGAACAATTGCATGTAGTATGATATAGCAAAACTGCTGTTCGGTTTTCTTTACGCTGCAATTAAATCAGATATTTCATCATTTTTGTTGAAAATTATTTGTTTCTTGACTGAACGGTAAATTTTGCCTATATTTTATTTATATACCAACTGGACAGAGCATAAAACAACAATTGAAAAACAAAACTTTTTTATACATTTACACATCGATACGTGTGCATACATATATAAACACTTAAGTAAATGTTTGAAGTAATCATGCAAATACATACATACATAAATACATACATTCATACATACAAACATGCATACATACATACATACATACATACATACATACATACATACATACATACATACATACATACATACATACATACATACATGCATACATACATACATACATACATACATGCATACATACATACATACATACATATATACATACATGCATACATACATACATACATACATACATACATACATACATACATACACACATGTATACATACGTACATAATTACATACATACATATATACATACATACATACATACATACATAGTATATGCTTACATACATACATACATACATATATACATACATACATACATACATACATACATACTTACATACTTAAACACATACTTACATTTTTGCACACATACATACATATATACATACATACATACATACATAAATATATAAATATATTAAATGAGAATGGGCGACCTACTGTTCTCTTACAGCCAACACATAACTGGAAGTTCTACATGGCCATGTGGCAGTGAAAGATCAAAATTTGAAATGCTGATTTATTGCCGATTATGATGATAAAATTATTGAATGATTTACTTTCAATGGTCTTCATAAGAGCAACTTTAAACGACATTTTTTGTTGCTCAGCACTGTCATCTTTCAAGTTGTTCCCGCAGTAGTCTGTTGCGGGATAATTGATAGCACACATGGGTGCACAGCTTGTCTTTCGCAATTGATTGATGGGTTCTCACTGGTCCCGTCAATTTGAAGTCGTCCACAACTAGATTGTCGGATATTCAGTGTCAGACTTAGGCTGGAACAATTTCACATTAACATGTTGGTAAACCGACCGTGTTTCAACAAGTTGATTTGAGGCTCTCCTTCTCGAGTGTTCATTCCAGGTAAAAACAATATAAATATAAATATATATATATATATATATATATATATATATATATATATTTTTATATCAGTATTGTCTTTACCTGGAATGTTGGTTACAAAGTTTCGATATATTTACGAAAGTATTCACCACTTTAATATTGGTTGCGTACCTGCACATGAAAAATCAAATTCACATGTTATGTGAGCCTAATTAGACGAGAACTATAACAGTGTTTACCCGCAACTGATGATACCAAAGGAGGTTATAATGCTATCAGTTCTTTTTTTCCAATGCCGCGTTTTGCGTACGTGGGTTATAGCTTATGCACCAGCAGTTTCACGAAGATCCGACTGATCACAATTTCCATTTCCTTTTTGTCTTCGATCGGGCTGAGTTTGTATTCGTCCCGATCGAAGATAAAAAGGAAATGGAAATTGTGATCAGTCGGATCTGTGTGAAACTGCTCGTGCAAAGCTACAATAATAATAATAATAATAAATATCACCAACTGTGTAATATTAAACCTTAGAATACTCAGATTTGCCGACACATCTCTGTTGGTCATCTTATTAGACGAGAGGGTTTGCTTTGGGAGCCAATCCGCTGACTAGCTGAATTATCTTACCCTAAGCCAAGTCCATATTAATTTCGAAAAAAATGACCGTTTTGTCTACTTTGTATAGTATTTATATTTTTCAACGCATAGATTTTGTTAAAAATGGGTTTCTAGGGCAAGGCTAACAGTAAAATGCCTGGTGTCGCGGCAGAGTCTTTGCTATCATGCGCCCAGGGAAGCCAAATCATGGTGTATATGCATAGAATATCCATATATATTTTCGGCCTCTTAATTAGCGAATCTCGGCTAGCCGAACCAGCAACGATAACATACACCCTGCCGATACCATGTGGCTAACACGTTTATTAATTGCATTCTGTAACTATCATGTGCAGTAGCAGACATGTGTTAGCCACATGTGAATCCCTATTAATAAACAAACTGCAGCTGGATTTATGCAAGCAGAAGAAGCATGTTCAGGCATTGAGCTTGAACTTGCGGTGATTGCACGTAACTGACTTGGCTTCTGCTTCCTATTTCACATTCTTCCATGTTCAATTTTTCATTTTGTCTGACCTTTCTAATTTATTTATAGCAGGTACTTGCCAGATACCTGAGAAGAAATTGAGAAAGAAGCGGTTCTTGTATCTGCTAAAATTCCTTTTTTCTCATGGAAAGGTTACTATGAATTTCACTCATGGCCTGCATTCCAGAAGAATATATTCATTTGTAGATTCTTGAGAGGAATGTGAGAATGAAACGGTTATTGTATCTTATAAAATTTAATTTTATTTTTACACACGAAAAGTGTCCCATGAATTTTATTAAAGCTCGAATTCCAAAAAGAATTAAGGGAAAGCCTGAGTATGCCTTGCTTGCCCCGGTAGATGGAACTTGAGAATTTTATCCATTTTAACACACACGAAGGTTCTTGAATATGCGTCAACTGCTGCTAAACTGGCACCCTAGTCCAAAAACTTGCAATTGTCCCACATTTCTTGACCAAATATATAATGCATCTGATGAATAGTCAGTAATCACGAATTGTGTGTACATTAAATAATAAATTTCGGTCACACTTTTGTACATCCGTCTGGTCTTATTTGAAACAGTTTATTGCTGGATACACAATGCCTAAAACATAGTTGTGTGTATATTATTTCTACACTACAAGGAATATTTAACTTCACAAGGAGTTTGCTACCAACCAAGCAACGTATAAGAATCAACACTGGCTTGATGTGGCTACTGAATAATGCATAATATCGAAGCGTGACTGGCTCTCCGATGTATGCGCCTTGTTCTAACCTATTAGTGGTGTTTATTCTGGAAATGGAGTATGGGCGCCATCAGTTTCTAATGCACAGCATTTCATGCCGATACGAAGCCCTCCTTATCCGCCAAAATAGCCAATTGTAGGGTTGACATCGAAGTAACTCTGGTTAAAACGTCTATCTCAAAACGCATCCGGATGAAGTGCAATGCCTTGCAGCATCAGAATTGACCGCAAGCCTGTTGAATAATTTACCATACGATTGCTCATAAGTAATATTTTAGTCAAATTTGCGGACTTCAGGTAAGCAGTAGTCCCGTTTTTAAGCCATCGCAAAAAAAGAACAACACCTCAGGACAGTCTCACGTAAAGACGTGTTTGGACCTTCATTGGTCATTCCCACTGCGCAACAGCAAACTAACCTGCGGAAATCCAACTGCTATTGGTTTAGCATTCATCATCATCATCATCATCGTCATCATCATCATCATCATCGTCGTCATCATACGCAGCAATAAGGAAGACCTTCTTAACTGGTGTTTCACTGCCATATAAACATAAAACGAATAACAGAATAACAAGAAAATCCTTAACTAATGAAAAAAGTAACAATATGGGCAAAAAAATTATTTGAGAGAGATATATTAGGGGGAAGCACCTAGTTAGTTTGAGTATATTAACCTAGGTAGCACACAAAAGTGAGGCAAACCGAACCACTACACAACACCATTATGGCCAATTCAGCTTTAAAGAAAGGCAACATCGTCAATCACATTGTGCTGTTTTCATTTATATTAAACAAAATACGAAATTATGGATAAAACAAACTTCATTGGGCTTGAACTGGACGTGATGCAGGCACTGGTTCTGTTGTCTCTTCACATTATCTCTATGTTTATATTTACTGTTTTTTTTTTATATGTATATATATATATATATATATATATATATATATATATATATATATATATATATATACATTTGTGCAGGATGAAATTGTCCTATTTTCTCACATTCCTCACCCAAATATATTGTTGGCAAGGGGCGTAATACCGATTCGGCAACCAGTGTTAGAACCATGTACCTTTTCAGTACTACAATGTTGGTATCGGTTACTAGCACAATAGCCATAGTGTTAGTATCCTTTTCAGACTCGGTATATATATATATTATATAGTGTGAGTTAGCGTTGAAGTCGCATTGTAGAGGCTATACGATGTTAGCTACACTACTGCAGGTTTACACATTCGTCTAGGAGATTGTATCGTCTTATTATCCCACATTCCTCACCCAAATATATAGTGGTTAAAGGGCGTAATACCAGTCTCCACTGATGAGTTGCCAGTAAGCACGAAACGAATATGCACGAGATTATGCGTTCTGTTCATACTGTCTTTGGTTTCTCCTTTTGGTCATAATTGAACTAATTTGTTATTAGGTGCGCAACACCTAATGCACAATTGCATATATATTAGTTCTCCACCACGACCAGTATCTAGGCTTTTAACATGTTTCTGTAACGAATTGTGTTGGTTTCGCTTAAACTAGTTGATTTGTGTATTTGCGCTTTTAGGCCGAATATTCAATCAGTTCTGAGTTCGCTGCGCCAGTTCAGGAGACCCTCAACGATTGGATCAACGAGTTGCCACCACGACAGTTAATCTGTAAGTTAGCGTTACGCAATGCTGTTTGTACCAAATTTGCATTGGCTGTGTAGCACTGTCTGGCTTGGATACATGGTGCAACCGAAAGTACAGTTTATCCTGTAGTTGATTTTCACCAAATCAGAGTTGGTATTGGATAAAATAAAATTGCTTGAAATTCGTTGTTTTGTGCACTGATAGAGTAAAGATTTACTAGTGTTAATTTGACTAATTTGTGTGAAAATGTTGATATCGAAGCATTGTTCCCCAAAAATATGTTGTTTGTTGTAAACAAAATTCCAAAATAAGTATCTATGAGTTGAGTGCCAAAATCTACTCTACGCGAATACTTTTTGGTATGATCCTCTATTAAGTTTGTTGAATAAAATCATAAATACATACTTGAATCTGACAGTATGCGATCCATGATATTTGTTACACCTTTAAAAATCTCCAGTATTATCATATACATGGAAACATACGCACGAATCCATCCATCCATGCGTAAATATATACATACATGATATTTGTTGCACCTTTAAAAATCTCCAGTATTATCATATACATGGAAACATACGCACGAATCCATCCATCCATGCGTAAATATATACATACATGATATTTGTTGCACCTTTAAAAACCATATTATCATATACATAACGAATTCATCCATCCCATCATATACATGGAAACATACGCACGAATCCATCCATCCATGCGTAAATATATACATACATGATATTTGTTGCACCTTTAAAAATCTCCAGTATTATCATATACATGGATACATACACACGAATCCATCCATCCATGCGTAAATATATACATACATGATATTTGTTGCACCTTTAAAAATCTCCAGTATTATCATATACATGGATACATACACACGAATCCATCCATCCATGTAAATATACATACATGATATTTGTTGCACCTTCAAAATCTCCAGTATTATCATATACATGGAAACATATTTAATGAATCCATCCATCCATGTGTAAATATATACATACATGATATTTGTTGCACCTTTTAAAATCTCCCAGTATTATTATATACATGGATACATACACATGAATCCATCCATCCATGTAAATATATACATACATGATATTTGTTGCACCTTTAAAACTTCTCCAGTATTATATACATGGATACATACACGTACGAATTCATCCATCCATGCGTAAATATATACATACATGATATTTGTTGCACCTTTAAAATGTATTATCATATACATGGAAACGCATCGAATCCATCCATACATGCGTAAATATATACACATGATATTTTCTTGCACCTTCAAAAATCTCCAGTATTATCATACATGGAAACATATGTACGAATTCATCCATCCATGTGTAAATATATATATATACATGATATTTTGTTGTACCTTCAAAATTCTCAGTATTATATACATGGAAACATAATGCACGAATCATCCATCCATTCAAATATATACATACATGATATTTGTTGCACCTTTAAAATTTCCAGTATTAATCATATACATGGAAATATAATAACGATTCCATCAACTATGTGTAAATATACATACATGATATTTGCTACATCTTAAAATCTCTAGTATTATCATATACATGGATACATACACACGAATTCATCATACATGCACGTAAATATATACATATATGATATTTGTTGCACTTTTAAAATTCCAGTATTATTATATATGGAAACATACAATGAATTCATCTATCCATGTAAATATATACATACATGATATTTACACTTAAAATTCTGTATATTATATATATGGATATCTACACGAATTCATCTATCATGTGTAAATATGTACATACATGATATTTGTTGCACTTTAAAATTTCAGTATTATCATATACATGGAAACATATGTACATGATTCCATCCATCCATGTGTAAATATATACATACATGATATTTGCTACATCTTTAAAAATCTCCAGTATTATCATATACATGGATACATACACACGAATCCATCCATACATGCGTAAATATATACATATATGATATTTGTTGCACCTTTTAAAATTTTAGTATTATTTATATATATGAAACATTGTACGAATTCATCCAGCCATTTGTTGCACCTTTAAAAATCTCCAGTATTATCATATACATTTTCAGTTATACACTAACTAATGTAACTTGGTTAGTCTATTTTTCCTTTAGGTGGAGCTCTATGGTATCTATTTAGACCTAAAGTTCCAAATCTAAACCATCCCCTAATCCATTACTGAACAGACACCACACTACATGGGGAAGTGGTATTGAAATAACATTAGTAGGATTTAAGTTGTGTAGGATAATAATATTATAATTTTGTGGATATAACACTTGACCTCCATTACTTACATATATCAGGTTCGAGTCCTGTCCGCGGCAAATTCTGGCCAGTACATGATGAGTTCCCACAAGACGAAACTGGTCTACTGATGAATTGCCTTTTCTACACTATACAATTCTTAGTTCATACTGATATATGTAAGTAATTAATGGGTCAGGTGTTTATATCAGGACAGCAACCTTGATTATAATAATTGTTATCACCACCCGCGCAACCAATGTTCGTTTAATCATTTCTGATTGTTCCTTTTATTGATCAGACAAATTATTAATACTATTGGCAACGTAGCCTGTTGGCAGTATATGCTCACAATTTTTTTTACTATTTTTGGATCTGCCAATGTACTTTGTGCTGCAGGCACATTGAAATTTGTATACAATTAATGGTGTAGAATTCACGGAGAAACCATCCTTATTTGTTTATAACAGTTTTGTTGCCCTGATCACAGCATTCCCATGTAGCCAAGTGAACTGAGTTTTAGTTGCTCAAATTACTTTTCTTTTGAATATTTAAACAGGAAGAGCATCTCAAAAAGTATAATTGAGCGTTATTCTGCGAAATATTTTGCTTACTTCTCGATTGGTCTCGATTTTATTACTTTTTCTCAAATTGTATGCGATTAACCATTCCGAATAACAATTCTTCCTCAATGTTTCGAGAAGTCGTTTTATCTCAAATTCAGTGTTCTTAGGTGAAAAAATCTTACATAGTCGAGTGCGAAAATTGGATAGCAGAACCCTTTTATACCTTTTTGGTACACTTCTGAATTAATTGTTATATCGCCAAGCCCAACATTATTTTTTGTAAACTGACCTTGAGATAGTTTTTTCAGCATTTCCTTATTCCTAAATCCATAAATAGTAGATGTTCGTCTTTGTGTGCTTGTAATATGATCTGTATTGTCTCAACGGCCATATTTATTTGATTTAGCTGCTCGTTTGTGTTTTCATTCCGTTTAACAACCATAATCGCATAATCAATGTAGCGCATGTAAATAGTTGCTAGAGTGATGATCCCTGGTGGTCCTGTGTATTAATTCTTGTACCGGTCTAAGAAGACTACCCATGCTTATGGCGTCAATTGCTCTGTTTAAACTCACTTGTAATAGAAATTGTACGTTGGATGCGTACAGGTAAATAATTATTTTGTGTCCTTCACCTGCCATCAATGATGTTCGTGGATATTCACAAATGGTTCTCATTGCTTTATTTAACCGAATACTAGTAAGCGAGCTTTGTGTGTTTGTGTGTCTGTGTACAGACAACATTCGTGTCTCCTTTGGAGCTAGCTTGTGAATTTCATCATTATATTCCAAGCTGTACTAAACCATGTTCTCCAGCGTTTCTATCGTTATCAGTTGTATAATCATACTTAATGCAGAGAGTTAATTATAGTTAGTGCGGATCGGAATGGATAAACATTATCCATTTTGTCTACATTGTAAACATATGATTGCAGTTAACCTTGCTGGCTTTTAAGTTTACCACTATGTAATAAATGTATTTTAGTCCGCTATGGTGGTTTCTTGGTCACTTTCCACTTTTGACATAGTTTTGCTCAGAGTTTTCGTTATCGATTTTTCGAATTCTGCAGTCTCCTCACGTTGTATTTCTTCGCGCTTAAATTTTGTATTGGAATGTAGAATTTCTGACGTGGCTTGTGTGTAATCAATCAAATTCCTTAGCACTAGGCTAGAAGCCTGACGTGGCTACCTTTGTCGAATTTGTCCGTTTCGCTGTAGCACATTTAGTTCCACTGGAAGCCACTTAGTTTTCGTTTTATTGGCTTTGAGCGTGGAAACGTGCTGCTCACGTGCACATCGCAGTTTCGATTTAAAGCGCGAGGTGTCATAATTCATAATTATTTCATTTTAAATTTAATCTTCAAAAGGGCATTACATTGTTGCCTGCTCATTAAGTTCCTCACGTTCACTTATTTTTATTTTTGTTATACAATAAAATTCGACCAATGTGCGAATACTTCATTTTGGTGTTTTGTTAAACTGATGTCTGTTTGATTAAAAAGTACTTAATCTATAGTTTCGAATAATTTGGTGGGCTTGTTACACTGTATTGCATTCCGTGCTCGTTAAATAACTTATTTTCTTCCAACGTCAAACCACTTCGTTTAACAGATTTTTTTAGGATATATATATATCGTATTCTTAAACAAATTACGTCGCATTTATCTTTAAAATGTCATAATTGATATCGTTCAGTAACAATTTGTCGTTTGTGCTTTTTTGTTCGTATTTGTCCAGGAGGATTATTATTCCCTATTGAAACTTAGGCTACCTTTAAAATCGTGAATCTGGTACGTTTCACGGAGTTTATACATATTGTATGTTGTTTCCATGCTTTAATATCGCGTTATGTTTGAAATTGTCTAATGTTTCTTTGCTTCGCATGCTTTTAGCAGCTTATGCAGCTCTACTTGACCAACTAGATGATAATTCTCTTCGGGCGTCTTGTGTGATCCGTCTGAAGGGTAGCCAATGGGTAAAAAAATTCTTCGTCAACGTGATTATACTATTTTCTCATGCTAGCAATGATATATTCTCCCGGTCCTATGAGAACTAGTTGTTCACTAGGGGTAACATGCACAGTATATTCATTTGTATATCGTCTTCGCAACCACGAATTAATAAGACAATATCAAATTTGTCGTTACCTTCAGCTATAGAATAACATCTGTCATGGCTGATCTCGTGAATTATGTCTCTTTATACACGTGTAAGTTGTCGATCGACTTAACGTTTATTTTATCACACCTAACGCAATGCTTGTAAGATAGTTATCTTCAAATACACATATCACTTATTATCCGGCATTTAACATATGTTAACTAAAACTAAAGGATACTACGTAAATTAAACCGAATAATTAATTTTATTTCACAGTTGCTTAGCATCATGATGAAACCGAACATGTATTTTCACCTGATATTGGGTTTGTAATACAAAAGACAACTAGTTGTAAATCTATTAAACGTTATGAATTGAGGAATTTAAGCCTGGAAAATGTTAACTAGTAAGTGTTTACTTTGTCCATCTTACGCGGTTTCTCTACTGAAGTTGTCTTTTTGCTTTGCTATTGAGATGTGCGGGCTCTACTATTAGGTCTTAAACATAGATGCGTGTAACGTATAATTGGTTTACAAAAATAACTGATATTACATACCTTTTCACCGACGTTTAGTTTAAAAGACTTGTATTAATCCACTATTTTGTTCTTATTAGTTAACTCTTATCAATTGTTTCGCAGCATGTCGTGATTACGAGTATAAAACTGACGAGTTGTTCTTCAAACTGCCCTTGTTCAATCTTCATTGGTCCTGTTCTGAAGCACTTGCATTATAGCCAAATAGGTGTGTGTCTTTACGACTTTATTGGCTGTACTAGTGTCGTTTCAGTACTGTTAGAATTTCTCACACTAATAAGGTCAAGGAGGTAAGATTAGACCACAAGTAGCAACGTCCCCCTTAGCCGCCGAGAAATGGACGATCTAGTGAGCAGTTAAAGCACACTCACCACTTTGGTTGGTTTTGGTTATGCAGCAGTGACGCATTAGTGCACTATAATTTTATTATGCTGTTTCGTATTAGTAGCAGTTTAAGTACTATTAATAGTAGTTTTGCAGCAGCAGTAGTAGTAGCTGCAGAAGTAGAAATATGAACAGTTGTTGTTGTAGTAGTGTGATCTCCGTTTATGTACGAGTGTATGTGCCTGAAAACAGATGGTCATTTGGTCAGTTATCTATCCATTAAACAAAATTCTCTCCAGTTTACGCGTCTCAAAATGGATTAATATACTGTGCGTATATCGGTATGGGTTACATAAGTTACACCGTGGAATACCATTGCCAGCGAACAAGGTGTACTTTGACTTGTTTCGCCAAACAAGAGCCAGAAAATACATGGGTTTTTTTTTCAATAATATACAAGTATTTCTTACTAGTCTATATTTTTGTACAAACGGGTTTTCATCAATTGGCTCCATTTGTTTATTTTAGTCCCAGGTGATTACATCAACGCTAATGCAGATGAGAATTATCCACAGATGGAGAAATCGAGACAGTCTTTGTCGTCACCCTGCTGGGTATTTGCCGGCTCGATGGTCTACATGGCGCAGATCAAGTTGGCCACCATACATCGTGAAATATTGTCAAAATCTAAACACTCGCTAGAAGGTATGAACTTATTTTAATTCAACTCTTCTGTGCTTCTTCGAATGTGTGTGTGTGTGTGTGTGTGTGTGTATTTTAACACTAGCATTTTGCTCCAGGTGTCGTTCGTTTGCTATTTAAAGATCGCCCTCGCTCTTCAACGTTGTGGGTTTCAATTTGCTAGCCCGCTGATGTTTTGGCTGATTGGACAATAATTTTGACCTCACAGGTCGCTCGGTTCATACTAGCCTTTTCAAGTTAGGCACAAAATACGTCATTTCTAGATAAATACTTACTTGCAGGAACTCGCAATGAACCAACAACGAGATGTATTTCCCTATCAATAATTTTACATCTCGTTGTTGCAAATTTAATTCATTATCCTTTCTATTTATTTCGCATGTCTTACAACAAATATAGGCTATAAAAATTCTTTAAATCAAGTTTGCGAGCTTGAAGTAAACACCAATCCCATTGTATTTAACCAGTCGTCGAACAACATAACCAAAACTACTGCCAGATGCAACGCACTGACGCGTTTCGACCTTCCATGATCATCATCAGAGTACGACGGCAAACTGACTATCGAGGATCAAACCGCATTGAATATATATATATATATATATATATATATATATATATATATATATATATATATATATATATATATATATGGAAATCAAAGTTAGATATGCGGCTCTCACCTCAAACAATTGTTACCACCAACCGCACAATCAATTATTGTAAAATTGTATAGGCTATAAAGATGTTTAGTAAATAATTATTTCATATTTCTTCTCATAGATCATTAACAGTCTTTTGTTCGTAATTAAATGTTTGCATTTCTTAGGCGCAAGTTAGAGGCATAATTTGCGCGCTGTTAGCATAGGTGGTAGTAATTTTATCAGTAGTATTCTCAGCTGGCAGTATTGATATTGCGCGCTGAATTGGCATTCAATAAATTAAACCACACTAAATGGGGATGTGGTATTGAAATGAACATTTATATAACTAAACGAACATTGGTTGCGCGGGTGGTGATAACAATTATTATAATCAAGTTTGCGGTCTTGAAATAAACACCTGACCCATTAATTACTTACATATATCAGGTTCGAGTCCTGTCCGCGGCAAATTCTGGCCAGTACATGATGAGTTCCCAATAAGGACGAAACCGGTCTACTAGATGAATTGTCTTTTCTACACTATACAATTCTTAGTTTATACTGACAAAATTGAAGTAATTAATGGGTCAGGTGTTTATATCAAGACCGCAACCTTGATAATAATAATTCAATAAATTATTGATTTTCGAGGCTGGTTCATACGAATATGATTCTGAGCGTTGGATTATGCATATAATCTTTGCTTATTTCATCTAATGTCCGAATACTTGAACAGTCTAGTATAATGTGTGTATCCACTGTTTTCCTATTTAGGACCAAATTAATTCATATTTTTATATTTCTCCAGCAAAGAATGTGCCATTACATTTTTAATTTGAATTGTCTGTTTCATTTCTTCTCGAAGCATGCCATGTTTTAAATTACATATGAGTTTGAACATTATCATGTCGCCTCTTTAAATAAAGTTTGTGATCTTGATATTAATCAGTCGCACAACAAGAAAAAAACTACCGTCAGTCACATGTACGGACGGCATATCTAACTTTGCTTTGCATATATATATATATATATATATATATATATATATATATATATATATATATATATATATATATATATATATATATATATATATTTGAACTGCGGTAAAATCTCGCTAGTCAGTTTGCCGTCGTGCTTTGCCGATCATCATATAATGTGGAAATGCACAAGTACGTGTGACTGATATTAGTTTTGCTGGGTTGTTCGATGACTGGTTAAATAAAATGGGATTGGTATTTACTTCAAGCTCACAAACTTGATTTAAAGAATTTTTGCTACCACCCGCGCAATCAATGATTCTTTTCTTGTATTAGCTATATATACTTGGCGAAAGCTGCAAAAAGTTAATGTTCGTAATTGCATAGAAATTGTGCAGCCGACACTTCTAGTCAAGTACACTGTATACGAGACCACTAGAGGTGAGAGCCGCATATCTAAGTTTTCTTTCCTCATTTCGGTCTGATTTTTACTAATCAGTTTTCTGTCGTGCTCTTATGATCATCATAGAATATGGAAATGCGTCAGTACGTGTTGCTAATGGTAGTTTTTACCTAATCTGCGTTTTGACTAACGCAAATCAGATAATTTCTCTTAATCCAATTTCGAAAAGATACTTTCTTTTAATGGTAGTTTTGCTTTGTTGTTCGATTGATTAAATACCATGGGATTGGTGTTTATATTAAGCCCGCGAGCACGATTCAAATAAAATGTCTAATGTATGTTACTGAGTTGCGGTAACGTCATTGTCCTTTACTCGATATACTTATTTTGCATTTATTTCCTTCAATTATTTCTTGTTTATTTTTGTTATAGCGAACTATTCCATAAATTGCCAAGCTGCGATTACTAATCACCCTCATTACGAAAGTGCCCAATTGCGTCAACGGACTTTGCTTGCTTACACAATCTATAGCCGATTGCCTGTCGAAATTGTTTGGCGAATCTACCGGTTCATTCTACAGGTAATTATGGTCTGGTTTTGAGAACATCTTTTTCGGGTCTCTAATTTGATCGATGTACACGCCGAATGGCAACATTGGTCAAACCAAATCGCACCAGGTGGCATAACAATACATTATGTAGCTCTGCATCATTCATACTACTCAACTAACACCACTCATTCGATTTCAGTCAATCAGGTTATATCATTTCACATAGCAAAAATGAAAATTATTCTCCATCGCATGACATCACGTTGCCTTCGTTACTTTAAATTGTATTGTATGATTTCGCTTGCATTGCCTCGCATCGAACGTAGCCTAACATCGCATTATACTACGTCATTGTTAGAACGCAATATCACATCACACAACGTGTATCTCGTCTCTTTTAATCACAACCTATGTATTTCCGTGTCGTCGAAAAAATTTGGTTTCTACACTTTGTCATGTTATACGATTTCATTTTATTCCTGTTTTAGACTGATTTTGTTGTGATTCCCGCTCAAGCTTGTTTGGAGTTTTCTAATCAGTGTGGTACGCCACAGATATACGACCTTCACTTGGAGCAATACGCTAAATCGAAAAACTTCACTCTTCCGGATAAACGTGAGTATTTATCTTCCATGAATTGGTTTATTCTTTGTTATTAAACGCATCCATCTCTGTAGACTGAACCTTTAAATCGGCATGATGTTACGCTAAGCTAAACTCTCTTGACTCGCCAATACTTTTCTTTACCTATCAAATCCAATGTCTCTCAATCAAGCATTTGTTAGTCCTCCTTTTACCGCTGAGGCATTGTAGATCACTGGCAATATTTGTCATTGTTATGACCGCGTTGAAGGCCGTGAAACTATAAATGATAGTAACAACCATTTAATTAACGATAAAAAAAGTCTTCTTGATAGGTGGGCTGAACACTTCAAAAATCAATTTTCTTTGGCACCCGCGCCAGTCCGGATTCCCGAAAGCATGCCTGTGTCAACAGTGTGGAATTTTTGTCTCGAAGAACCACCAGAGTTAGAAATATGGGATGCGATCTCTTAAACGTCACAAATCCGCAGGCCTTGATGATTTGCTTCTGAGATTATTTAAAAATTGTGTCGATTTAATTTGTGGTGCGTTGGTTAAATTTTTTCGTACTATCTGGAATGTGCAAACCGTACGACTTGATTGGAATAAGCCGACCATCATTCGTATCTTCAAAAAAGACAATCGTAATTCGGGCGATATCCATCGTGCTATAAGCTTGACCCCAGTCTTGTCTAGGAAGCTGTATTGCTAAAGTCGCCTTTCCCGAATGCTAACTTGGCCATAATGGTGTTGTGGAGAGGTTTAGTTTTTCTCAATTCTTTGAGTTATCCTGATAAATTTACTCATAGTAGCAAGGTATTCCTTCTCTCTCTGCCTCTCTCTCTCTCTCTCTCTCTCTCTCTCTCGTAAATCTCACTAATAATTTGTCTAAATTCACTTATATACTTTTTTCACTCCTTATAGTTATATGGCAGTGAAACATTAGTCACTTTTGATTTTTATATGGCTGGACATGATGATGAGTCTTGTCAAAGTTATTTGTTTTGATTATCCTACGTCTTATTAGCTCTTCATGTGAATCACACACGATAGAAGAATAGGACGGATTCCACTCAGGACGAAGTTGTATAGGTAATATTTTTACGTTACGGCAAGTTCTTGAACAGAAACATTTATATCACTCTCTCACATTGACGTATTTCTAGACTCTAAGAGTGCAGTTGACTCGGTGGATCGCAATGTTTTATTCCACATTTTGTCGTAAAATGGTGTGCCCAAAAAATTGTTAATATTATACGCGCTCTCTACACAAATTCTTTTGATCGCGTTAAGGTCTTCAACGAATTAATGCATAATTTTACAACCATCAGTAGTGTTCGTCAAGGATGTCCACTTTCCTCCTTTTTGTTTAATTTTGTAATCGATGCTATTATGAACAACACTCTCCCACACATACAGGATACTGGAGTTTAAGTTCTCCCGAGCAATAAACTAGTCCATCTTGACTTTGCAGACGATATCATACTATTATTCGACAATCGGGATGCTGCCCAGGCCACCTTGAATAGATTAACGGACGTTGTTCTGTCTTTCGGTATTAAATTCGCACCCTCTAAATGTATTGTTACAGGATCACCCACCACTCAGTCCAACGTTGCGGCTGCAGAATGAAGATCTAGACATAGTTGACAGATTTACATATCTTGGGAGCTATATCAATGTCCGACGAGGTGAGAATAAAAATCACGAAAGATAGAGTAGCTTTCTCGAACCCTCGTCATTTATGGAGAAACGCGAATATTTCACTCTTTCTTAAAGGTCGTGTTTACAATGCATCTGTACGCGCAGTCTTACTATACGCTAGTGAAACTTCGCCACTTAGAGTTGATGATTTGAGACGCTTACAGGCATTCGATCATCGTTGTTTGAGAAGTATAACCAATGTTACAACGAATAGCTAACGTTGACAGCCGTAGAGGTATCTTTTGATCTGGCAACAATTGCTCCTCGTTAGAAAAACAAATAAGGCTCCATCAACTTCGTTGGCTCGGTCACGTTTTTCGTATGCCCTCAATTCGATTGCCAAGTAGAGCCCTGTTCTCTCATCCAGTGCCAGATTGGCGTAAGAAACAAATTTGTGCAGATTTTGACATGGCAGAAACTATTGAAGTCATTTACAACCAAATTGAATATTACAGGACCCACTCGTCTGCCAAGATGGGGTCCTCGTGCCTATCATAGTTCTTGGTTAGAAATCCTTAGCGATTTGGCATCGAATCGAGCTCAGTGGCGATCTTGTTGCAGATGTCTAGTAGAATCATCTTCGTAACTATCTTTTCTTGGTAGGGCAAAGTTAGCTGCGAGGTTTGGTTTGTTTATGACGTGATACAGTGAAATCCGCAAGGAAGCTGTATTGCTGATGTCGTCTTGCCCGAATGTTAACTTGGCCATAATGGTGTTGTGCAGAGGTTTAGTTTGCCTCATTTCTGTAAGTTATCCTGATAAATTAACCCATAGTAGCAAGGTATTTCCTCTCTTTCTCTCTCGTAAATCTCACTAATAATTTGTCTAAATTAACTTATATACTTTTTCTTTCCTTATGTTTATATGGCAGTGAAACATTAGTCACTTTTGACTTTTGTGTGGCTGGACATGATGATGATGAACATTAGTCACTTTTGACTTTTGTATGGCTGGGCATGAGGATGTTCTTGATGATGATGATGCACACGCCTGTCTGTTCTTACTTACCAAGAGAAACTAAGCAGGCAAAAATGTGCCTGATTTTGCGTTACAATATGTTCAGTGAAGAAAATATGTAGGCTTAGGGTCTACTGGAAGTCTTGTTCTGATGGCCTTATTCTCTCTTCATATCTATATGTAAGAGTTATATGTGAATGTCAAATAAACATTCGTACGTGCCATTAAAATTGAAAAGAATTATAAGCTATATCTTCATCATCATTATTATTTTATTATTGTTATTGTTACTATCATTATGCTTGTTAAAATAAAGGCCGCTCAACTTTTCATCTATGAGAAATTCGTAGAGGTTTTCAAGCGTATTTTGGTAACATATTAAAGGTGACTTATGTAGTAATTTAGGTAATAGGATTTGCATAGGCTGATCCGAAGCCGTAAGATGTCTAGCCGACAACCTTTGAATCCTATACCTTTTAGATTCTTATGGGTTCCAACCATATATTTTATTTTAACAAAACAGTTGTGTTGCTGTTACATGCTTTGTCCAACGCCCTCTTCAAAAATCGTGCTTATCTACATGAAGAAAACAGAATTTGAAAAAAGTAATTAGAACTGAAGTAGACTTATCGAGTATTACAATAGACATCAGTGCTTCAAATCAAGTTTTCGAGCTTAAAAAAACACCGATCCAGTTTCATTTAGCCATTAGCACAACATGCCAACGTAAACAATAATTAGTTCAGTTGTGACCAGAAGGATAAACCAAAGGCAGCATGAACAGAAAGTATAATCTCATGCACATTCGTTTCGTGCTTACTGGCGACTCATCAGTAGGAGTCGGTATTACGCCCTTTAACCACTATATATTTGGTCGAAGAATGTGGAATAATAGGACGGTACAATCTCCTAGACGAATGTGTAAACCTGCAATAGTGAAGCTAACATCATCTAAAGTCATCGACAATGCGACTTCAACGCTAACTCACACTATATAATATATATACCGAGTCTGTAAAGGATACTAACACTGTGGCTGTATCATAAGTAACCGATACCAACATTATTGTACCGAAAAGGTACATGGTACTAACACTATGGTTACCGAGTCAGTACATGATACCAACCTGATGGATATCAATTTATGCTAAAGTTCACCGAAATTGAGAATTACAACAATTTCTGAACACCTGTTACTCCAGTAAATCCATGCACTCTGGCATTGATCGATATCAGTTATCACATTTCGCGATAAGCATGACATCATTCAATTCAATATATAACAGTAAAATACTGTTTGTTGCGTTTGCTGGTTTATCCTTCTGGTCACAACAACTAATTTGTTACTAGGTTCCCAACACCTAATACATACTTGAATATATATTAGTTCTTCGCAACAAACAGTATTTAACAATAATTGTTTGCGCGGGTGGTGGTAACAATTCTTTAAATCAAGTTTGCGAGCTTGAAGTAAACACCAATCCCATTGTATTTAACCAGTCGTCGAACAACATAACAAAACTACCGCCAGCCGCAACTTATTTAACTGTAATATATTGAATTGATTGATGTCATGCTTACCGCGAAATGTGATAATTGATATAGATCAAGGCCAGAGTGTTTGGATTTACTGAAGAAACAGGTGTTCAGAAACTGTTGTAATTCTCAATTTTAGTGAACTTTAGCATAAATTGATATCCATCAGGTTGGTATCATGTCCCGACTCGGAAACCATTGTGTTAGTACCATGTACCTTTTCGGTACAATAATGTTGGTATCGGTTACTAACACAATAGCCATAGTGTTAGTATCCTTTACAGACTCGGTATATATATTATATAGTGTGAGTTAGCATTGAAGTCGCATTGTCGTTGACTTTAGATTATGTTAGCTTCACTATTACAGGTTTACACATTCGTCTAGGAGATTGTACCGTCCTATTTTCTCATATTCCTTACCCAAATATATAGTGGTCAAATGGCGTAATACCGGCTCCTACTGATGTGTCGCCCAGTAAGAACGAAACGAATGTGCTCACGAGATTATACTTTCCGTTCATGCTGCTTTGGTTTATCTTTATGGTCACAACTGAACTAATTTTTCAGTAGATTCGCAACACCTAATACAAACTTGCATATATATTAGTTCTCCGCAACAAACAGTATTTAACTGTAATCTATAATTGTTATAAATGCAAACAAAATTCAATGGCATTTTCATATTGGTGGGTTCTTCCCTCTAAATCATTGCAATTTGACCCGCGACTTTTGTGCCGAGTTTAAAAATAGAAAAAGTATCACCTAATAAAAATAGTATAATTGTGATTGTTCCTATATTGCGCCGATGTGTTTTCCTTGCTTACTTTAATCAGAGATGCGATCTCGATTTAAATATTCGTCCTATTATATAAATAAATTTGTCAGTATAACCTAAGTATTGTACAGAGTAGAAAAGGCGGTTTATCGAGCAACAGCCTTTGTCTTCATTGGGAACTCATCATGTACTGGCCAGAATTTGCCGCGGACAGGGCTCGAACCTGAGCACGTCTGCTTCGGAATCTGGTGCTCTAACCATTGAGCTACCTTGCCGAACACTACACACAATTTTCAGTTATATACGAACTAACGTAACTCGGTTAGCCTATCTTTTAGGTGGAGCCTATATCGTATCTTTTTTTACCTGAAGCTCCAACTTGCTTGTTTTATCTGGTTATATTTCATATTACACCTAATTTCAGTCACGTCCAGAAAAGTTCCGGCCGTATGTTCTCAGTTATTGGACTATGCACAGTCAATTGCAGAAGATAGAGCCCGTAAAGTGAACTTTCGATTAAACAAGCGCACAAATAACGATTTCGACGGTATGGTTGGGTGCTATTTCACTCCGGTCTTTATCAGTTGGGCCGCAGACCTGGCGGTTGTCTACGTACATCGAACTCCGCTGGCCGTTTGTCATTAGCATCGATTTGCGTGTACGCAGTTCGAGCGTGAATACGCGCGTGGGCGTACACATACGTATTACGCACCGATTCATCACTTTCACGACTCTGCGTTAAATCAATGCACGCGCTCATCGGTCTTAGCGTTGGTGATTCCAAAAATTAACATAGTATATAGTTGCATTTAATTTTTTTGATTTCACATTTTAAATTTATTTCTTTAAATAAAACCTAATTTAATATAACAAAGTGCCTTCTTAATCTGTTAGTGAATTTTACCGCGAAAGTAAAACTATATAGTGCTAGATAATAGAGTTGAACGCGAGAAGATTAAGTCTGTGGAAAGATTGAAGAGTCTCAGGCTATTTTGAACGAGGATCCATCTTTCTACAGCTCGGATTCCCGCACAACATTGATCCAGTTTGATGCAGAAATTATCGGTAATCACTTTGATGTGCTCTAAGCCATCAGCTTAATCGGATAGTCTTTCAAGGAAATTATCATTTTAATTAGCAGAATAGTATAATTTCGGCGCGTGCACTTTTATGAATTCCATAACTAGATTGCTACGGAAAACTAGGCATAGAATAGACGCGAGTTTAAGGCTGCCCAGTTCCGTAAGCTTTCTACTGCAACTATGGATAGTGAAAAGGCGACACCATTACCGACCACACAACGTTCGCATTGATGTGACAAAAAGGTCGTGTTTTCCAGTGTGCCAGACAAGAACATGACATTGTTCGTTGCTCCAGCAATTACAATCTTCTCGAGGTGAGTAATGTGGATACCACGCTTGTGAAGTTTGCCACACATGACAGCCTAACTCTAGCTTGCGATGCAGCAACTCTCGCGTGTCAAGAGAGCCAAAAGATGAACAGTTCATGGGCTAAAACGTGAAACGAAGAGCAACAACGACAACTGGAAGCCCACGGAGAGAATTTCGTATTGCTCTCAACTCCAGTACTGAGGGGTTAAAGTTCCCATTTGTGTTCCGCCTAAATATCTTTTAACACGACATTTTACTGATTCTACCGATGATGAAACACCCGATTAAACGATTTAATTTGGCATCGTCTTTACCTGCTGGAGTGGTAGGTGTTCAGTAGTAGTTGTAATTCTCAATTTTGGTGAAGGTTAGCATATTGATATAAACACCGGACCCATTAATTAATGGGTCCGGTGTTTATATCAAGACCGCAACCTTGATTATAATAATTGTTATCACCACCCGCGCAACCAATTTTCGTTTAATTAAATTTAGCATATCTTGAAATCCATTCTGCTGGTACCATGTACCGACTGATGTATCGCTAATAAGCACAAAACTCATGCGCTTATAAGAAGTATACTTTCGTTCATGCTGACCTATGTTTATCCTTGAAAACAATCAAACCACATTTCATATATTTGGAAAGCAAAATTAGATATGCGGCTCTCATCTCTAGTAGTCTCGCATAGAATGAACATGACTGGAAATGTCGCTTGCTCGATTTCTATTCAGTCCTGATCATTAACTGATTGTAGCTTTCGCCACATATGCATATATAGAAAATACAATTAAACAATAATTGATTGCGCGGGTGGTGGTAACAATTCTTTAAAACACGTTTACGAGTTTTTTTATTTGAAGTCTATAAATTATATTTTAATAAAGGACACGTACCGTGAAATTGACCTTCCTATGGTTTCTCGACTTGTAAAGCTCACCTTGTAACACCTGTCTCACCGTTTAGAAGATGTACGGCTCTAGTATAGGTGCTTGAGGTCTCTTCGAAGCGGTTCGTGCATCACCAATCTCGACCGTGCCTTATGTGAATAAACTACAATTTAATTGAGTGTAACAAATAATGATCATTGAATTGATGTTTAATAGGACTAAAAACGCCAGCAAAAATGGGACACTTTGTACTAAAAAGGAAGTGGCATGCGAATGGCATAAATTACCCTTATTAACAAACAAAACGGAAACGCCAATTAAAGTAAATGACGTCGAATAAACTAATATGTTTGTTTATGCATGATGAAAAATGTTCGAATGGGAACAGTAATCAACTAGAACCTGTTGTAGTTATGTGTCCTTTGTGGCGAAGTACTAATTAATATGCATTTATGTATAAGATATTGCGTGTTTAGGAGCAAGTTAGTCTAAAAAAGGACCAGAAATAAATGCGAAATTAGCATTGACAAAGGTATAATCTCTTGAAACATGTGTTCTGTGCATTGAGGTGAAGACTGGTGTAAAACTGTTGCTTCAAAAAAACAAGGATCAGGTTAATTATCGGGCGTCTGGTGTGTCCAACAATGTGTTTGCATCCGCTGTCTTTATTTTTACTTCGGATAATTCGGCTTCCTGTTTCAGAAGCCTTTTTCAACGGAAAGCTCATCTCACAAACAATTGGACAATTATTTTTTAAAATTTAATTGTGGACTGCTAGCTTCATAATTTCCAATGCCGCGTTTTGGCCAGTAAACAAAGATGTGATAGAACCGCATTGCCATTGGTTAGTATGAACGATGTTGAAGCCTTCGGAAGAAAAGGACGAATGCGCGCCCATCCCGATCGAAGACGAAAAGGAAATGGAAATTCTGATCAATCGGATCTATGCAAAGGTACAGCCCGCCTACGCAAAACGCGGCATTGGAAAAAATTGGACAATAATTAACGCTTCCAGAAGGGAAGCCAAAATATGCGGAATTAAAATGAAGACAGTGCGATGAAAACAACTTGTTGGACACAAAAAGGAACGGGTAATTAATCTAATTAAACGAACATTGGTTGCGCGGGCGGTGATAACATTTACTATAATCAAGGTTGCGAACTTGATATAAACACCTGACCCATTAAGTAATTACATTTTGTTAGTATAAACTAAGAATTGTATAGTGTAGAAAAGGCAGTTCATCCAGTAGACCGGTTTCGTCCTTATAGGGAACTCCTCACGTACTAGCCAGAATTTGCCGCGGAAAGGGCTCGAACCTGGGCACTTCTGCTTCGGAACCTGTTGCTCTAACAACTGAACTACCTTGCTGCGCATGATACATAATTTTCCGTTATATACTAACTAATTTAATTCGGTTAGCTTTTTTCTATTTTAAGTGGAGCTCATATGGCATCCATTCCTATTTGCGCTACATCTTTCGATGAAATGGTCAGGTTATTCAGGTGAATGGCCAGTAGAAGCTCGTCCGACGCCTCAATCTCTATACATTTTGTCAATAAATGTGGGACTTTTGTGCGGAGCAATCTTCATTGCTCATGTTCATTGAAGTGGCAGTAAAATAAACTTTACATAAAGTCTTCAGCGATGCAGCTTCAAAGCCAACTTACCATTAGTGATATGTAACGATCCTGTAAAAGTTAAAAATGACTCAAATTTTGACTAAATTAAAACAAATTTCGAAATAATAACGAAAACGGAAGGTATGCTACATATGCTATATAGTGACTCGGCTTCGAATCCCAATTTCTGAAGGCTATATAAAGTTGGCTATAATAATGCCCGAATACACATACATATAGAAGATTGTATCGTTCAAATTTTCCACGAATCCTAATCATCGTTTTGGGCTTCTAATGATTCGCCTGAATGTAAAAACGCATTATTCATTAGATTATACCTCTTGTTCATGCGAACTGTGGCGTATCCTTTTGTTCATCTTTGCATTAATTTGTTACTAGGCTCGCCACATCGAACTTATAACAATGTGTAAATTTTCAAGTAAATACCAGGTCTCAATCTTAATTAGCCTATACGCACGAAAAGCATGCGTCACTGGGGTTACACTTTTTGTTCATGCTGGCTTTGACACCTTCTTCCCGTATTCTATGATCAAATTTGTTGATTGTTACGTTAAATTAAATTCATATAGATTTCACAGACAACGATTTGTGCATTATAAAATTGCAATTTAATTGCTGTTTCAGCAACCCTAAATGAGGCTATCAATCTTGAAGTAAACCACATTGAACAGATCTAATCAGGCACAAATAGTGCTAGGTAAATACAGGCTTTCCGACACTACAGTATGAGAGTCTAAGTAATTGAAATAACTATTTTGTGCAAAAGGGTATTGCTCAATTAACTGATTATAATTGTGCGCATCAAAGTTTTCAGTCTCGTCCACATTTGGATGCCAAGTATTTCGAGATTCATTTTCGAGTCCCTTTGTCAACGAAAAACTCATCACACTAAGAAATTAGACTTAGAGTAAACGGCTTAATTTATGCTTACTGACAGATTTAATTACAATATATGACTACTCACTAGATGGTTGTGCGTATAGTCTTTGTATGCGTTTGTCTCTAACTTTAAGCATTCAGGTAGATATAATTATTAAATTAACTATTAAATATAATTGACAAAGCCATTGAAATTATAGTCCAAGCGGTAGAACAAGACATTACCATCGCCGGTGCCAGGTCACACTCTACGCAAGCTCATATTATAATGCACCAATGACGTACGACTTCGTTCTAATGGTGTGGCAATGGGGATCCTCTAATTCCAGTGTTGGCTGAGATTTTTCTAGGGCATCTAGAGAACACATTATTGAGCAGTGACAATTAAATGGGCTCAATAAATGTGATACATCGATGATATATTCTTCATCAGAGCACGAGAAAGGTGATCGTCTGCGTTGCTTAGATATACTATTAAAGAAAGAAAGTAATGGAAAATTTAACCTGGTTTGCACGGTATTTGCATTACATCAGTTTTGGGTTTTGTTTTTATAAATTATCAAAAGTTTGTGGCTGTTTTTGAGAATTCACAGGTTGATTAGTCCAGATTCAAAATAAAATGAATATAATAAAGCTTTTATTGATTTAATGTCTAAAGGCTATCCTAGACAATTAATTGAATCAATTATTAAAAAGGGAAGTAAAAAACAGAAATATTTCGGACCAGAAAAGAAAACGGTATACCTAAACATCCCATTTAGAGGGGATGCAGTTTCCCTAATAGCAAAAAAGAAAGTTGATGCGGCATTAACACGCACATTTAATACAGCTAAACTACGAGTGTTATTTAGGGTAACACACTTGCCTTTACCTGCAATCAAAGAGAAACAGCCATTAATGTCGACATCAAGTATTATTTACCAATATAATTTCGCAGATTGTCGTTCAACTTACGTAGGCCAATCGACCAGACGGTTAATTACTCGAATCAGAGAACACAGTAGCTTAAACGCCTGTTGTAAATCAAATAGTGAATACTCATCTGCAATTGCGCAACACATCGTTGAAATCTCACAGCTGTGTTCTCCAGACGGAGCATTTAGGATAATTACTAAATGAAATAACAGAAAGGAGTTAGCTAAATAGGAAGCTTGATGGATTAACAAATAGCAGTCAAGCAGAAGAAGCGTGCTCAGTCATTGAGCTTGAACTGGAGGTGACCCACGCAATTGATTGGTTGTTGCATTGTGTCACACTCTCTCCATTCTTTAAATCAAGTTTGCGAGCTTGAAGTAAACACCAATCGCATTGTATTTAACCAGTCGTCGAACAACATAACAAAACTACCGCCTGTCGACGATTGTTCAAACGCAATGTGATTGGTGTTTACTTCAAGCTCGCAAACTTGATTTAAAGAATTGTTACCACCACCCTCGCAATCAATTATTGATTAATTGTACACTCTCTCCATTTAAAAATTTTTCTATCCTGTTTTGCCTTTCAATTTATATATATAAGGAGATGTTTATTTGTAGATACTTGAGAAGAAAATGAGAAAGAAACGTTTCTTGTATCAGATAAAATTTCATTTTATTTTTGCACATGGAAAGGGTGTTATAAATATGATGACTTCAAGGTGTGCATTTATATAGGTGAACTTACAATGATCAATGTTAATTACTCTTTCACATGTAATACTCATTTCTTACATTTATTTCCTTAAACGATTAAACAATGATTGCGCGATTGGTGGTAACAATACTTTAAATCAAGTTTGTGAGCTTGAAGTAAACACCAATCCCATTGTATTTAACCAGTCGTCGAACATCATATCAAAACTACCGCCAGCCGCAACGAACTGACGCGTTTCGACCTTCCATGATCATCATCAGAGTACGACGGCAAACTGACTATCGAGGATCAAACCGCATTGAATATATATGGAAATCAAATTTAGATATGCGGCTCTCACCACTAGCAGTCTCGCATACATTGAACTTGACTGGAAATGTCGGCTGCACAATTTCTGTGCAGTCACGAACGTTAACTGTTTGTAGCTTTCGCCATACATACATATATAGGCAATACAATTTAACAATAATTGATTGCGCGGGTGGTGGTAACAATTCTTTAAATCAAGTTTGCGAGCT